>RJWT010001144.1:0-51701 GCA_004365215.1 Cuniculus paca
CTTTTGGTCTGAGAAGATTTTATCATTCTGGAATTGCCTCAATGACTGCCTTATTTAGAAAGTTTCGAATATCTCCTGAAGATTCTGCCACTTATTTCCCTGAATAAACGCCTTTTGCTCCAGTAGTGTATGCAGAACATCAACAAGAATGCCAATATCATTCACAGGAGGAAACACAGCCTTTTCAACAAATGGCATGAAGAAAGCCAGATATCTGTGTGCAAAAGAATGAAGCTAAATACTTACACTAGACATAAAAATTAGCTTAAAATGGCTCACAAACCCAAATGTAAGTGCTAGAACTATAAAACTTTCAGAAGAAAACAGAGGAAAAGTTTTATGTCTCTGCATTTGGCATGATTTCTTGGTTGTAACACCAAAAGTATAGGTAACAAAAGAAAAAATAGATAATTTGGACTTCAAGGAGTGACTGACAGGTACAGGGAATGTTTAAATTTTAAAAACAATATTACAGTAAGAGATATATTGTCATTAATTCACTTCAAACTACTCCCTTTCATTTCCAACACACACATATTCCACCATTCTTCCACTTTGTGAAGCAATCTGCAAGTCTACTTTTGTGTCTCTATGGGGGTGATCAAAAATACAGTGAATGTTGGTGCCAAGCACCACCCAATAGAAAGGCAAGCTCTTAAAAACACCACCAGGTGTTCTCATCCACCTTTTTCATCAGATCTCACACTGTGCAACTTCTACCTCTTCCTCAAAGTCAAAATGACCATGAAAGGTTTTGAACTCGTTCAGGACTTTGAGGCAGCCACAACAGAGCAACTAACGACCCAATAGAAGACTTCTAGAACGCCCACAGAAAGCAGCAAAAATGATGGGATAAATGTGTTTGAAACAAGGGGAGAGTGTTTTTGAGGACACTTACTGGCAATGTGTCTTTCACTGTAACATTTTTTTAAAAGATGTAAACATTTGCCATATTCTTTGATCTCACCTCATACTTCAAAATTTAAAACTTCTGTGTCAAAGGATATAGTCAATACAGAGAAAAGGCAGTTCTCAGAATTGGAGGAAAGCATCCAATGAGAGGCTAATGTCTAGAAAATAGAATTCCTACAACTCAACAGTGAGCAAAAAAACTTTTTTAATGGACCAAAGATTTGAACTGACATTTCTGTGAAGGAGCTATTCGACTGGTGAACACACATATGAAACATGCTCCATGTCATTATTTACGGAAACACAAATCAAGATCACAATGAAATACTTCCTTACACCCAACAAGAAAAATACTGCGAAAAACACACAATAACGAGTACTGATCTGAATGGAGAAAATAGAGCCACTATGCACCACTGATGGTGAATATAATAGGCTTAGAAGCTATGGACAACAATATAGTGGTTGCTGAAAAAATTAAGAATTGAAAGCAGGGTCTAAAAGACATATCTGTATACCTATGTTCATAGTAACATTATTCACAATAGCCAAAAAGCATAAGTGACCCAAATGTCCACTGACTGATGAATGGCTAAGCAAAATTTGATATATACATATATGGAATATTATTTGATCTGAAAAAGATTGGAACTTTGAAACAAGTAAATCATCCAGATGCAAAGAGATAAATATATGTATTTTATGAGATTTCTGGAGTAAGCAAATCCATAGACAACAGGTAGAATGATGATTGTCAGATGCTGAGAGGCACAAATGTGAGAGTTGTTTATGGGTATAGTCTGTTACAGACTTGGGTCTGTGTCCCAGAATTCCTGGCTGGAAAATTCACCCTAATGTCACTGTGTTTAGAGGGGGAGCCCACAGGGGACTAGGTCTGGGTAACTTCATGAAGGCAGGCTCCCCAGGATGGGCTCAACACCTTCACAGGAAGCAGGAGAGACCAGGGGAACACTGGGCACTGACTCCTGTATCCCACTGCACTTGCTCCCCACCCTGTGGGGTTTGGCAGGAAGATGGCCATGGCCAGGAGGCAGATGTGCTCATGCTATTAGGTGTCCTGGACTCCTGAGAAGTCAGTGTCTGCTCTTCCAGCCACCCAGCCTGGGGGGTTCATTATGGCAGCCTGAACAGACTAGGTCAGAGTTACACCTGTGCAAGATGAGGAAGAGTTGTGGAGACTGCTTGCATAACTATGTGAATACGCTTAACACTGCTGAGCTGGAATAAAAACGATTAGGATGATAAATCCTATGTTATGTGTATTTTACCACAATTAAAAAAAATTGTATGCTCCTGGGCTCCACACAGGCTTCCAGGACTCCACAGCCTCACCTGCTCAGTCCGAACTGGTGTCACACTCCTGCCCCTATTTTCACCCCGTGCACTGCTGTCAGAGTGACCAGCTGCACAGAATCCTGGATAACGCAATCCCATCCACTACATGGGGTACTACCTGCTGAGAACAGAGGCATCTGCACCGTCTCATTCTTCAGTCCCGCTGGGTATGCACCCACTCTCCTGCCGTAACACTTTATTTCCAACTGCAACCCCTACTGACATGCCCCCATCCCTCTCAGCTATGGAATTTTACTGCATTCACTGTAAGTACTGAGCACTGAAAAAGGGTAAGACATATAATACGTAGATTGTATTTCTCTTCTCAAGAGCTTAAAACTCTCTCTAATGGGCAGACACAGAAAGAGATCATTCCAATTATTGTAATGTAAGTGCTCGTTTTGACACAAAATTACATGCTCCTAAAGGTGCAACTTGAATTTTACCTCAAATTTTTCCGTGTTTTCAAAAAATTTCTAGTGGATATGTAATACTTGTAATGTAATGCATTTTTAACTTCATATTAATATTTTAAAATGTTTTACCAGTATCGGTCAATATTCAGAATACCTAGAGTAGAACTAGTACGCTTTTTACTCTTTTTACATATAACCGTGTAATTTTGGAAGCACACATTTACCAGCAACCAATAAATCTTTAAAAATTTTTAAAGCTTAGAACTATGATAAGTTTCCTTGAAAATAAAAGGTCTATCAATTTTATAGGAGGGGGAAATACAGGTACATTTCGTAACGGCCCATTTAACATTTTAAACTTAAATAATTTTGCCTCTTTTCTGTTTCCATCATTAAAGTTTCTCCTGCCACTTAGAGTAAACACAATTCTAGCTATGGGAGACAAAAATGACCAGTTCAAGTTCAAGGGTTCACTGCACATGGATATCCATAAATAGCCCCTGACAGCCTTGGTAGTATAATGAACCTTGCAATTACTCAGCAGGCCATCACCACAATACAGGAACATAATGCTTTCAATGTCAAACAACAAAACATTATACAAGTAATACCAACCAACTGTTACAGTTCACCGAGGGCTTTTGGAAACTAATTAACTTGCAACAGTTCCCCTTAAACCTTTATAAATTTGCAGGCAGTTTTACCTTACTGAGCTATGCTTATGGGAAATAATTAATAGAAAAAGTGTTGGCATTGTATACAATTGGGAGCTGCCAATTAGCAAACCAGTCCTTCAAAGTGACACCAGTTCATTCCAGCGTGGACCCTCAGAGTGAAATAGCCTCCTCCTCACACAAATGCTAGTGCCACACTGTCTTTAGGAATGTCTCCAATCATCCTACATATAACCTCCCAGTAAAAATGCTTTTGGCCTTGCCTTTCTGCTGCTGAAGAGATGATCTTCAGTAAGTTACATCATTTGAATGATGGTGTGCTTTTCTTTACTCTGGTGGCCCTTCCATTTTGGAAAATTTGCCTCTACAAGACATAGTTGGAATTATCAAATAAAAAGTACCTCACGGAAAAAAAAAATCATTAGCACCACCAAGAAAAATTTAGAACATATTAGACAACATACGGGTATATGTGTATCAAAGCAGGCATCTTATTTACAAAATTAATTATGTGAATGGTCTGGGGATTAAAATACATGATCAGAAATGGAAAGATTTATATTCTGTGTAAGATAATTTAACTCATGCTTCCCCGATCTGTAAGTCAAAGACAGCCTATGTATAAAGGATACTAGGATACAGATAAGAAATTCAGGATTATTAAGTTGGTAAGTAGGCATCCTGTATAATTTTCATCACAAAGGGTTTATTGTTACTATAGATATTTTCAGAAAAGGCTTGACAGGATAGCTGGGCATTTATCACCCAGTTCAAAAGGAAAGATGAATAGTAAAGCAACCTGAGTTTCAGCTTCAAAATCACACACTTTGGAAAATGCATGCAGCATCTGGTTTTCCCCTCCATATTTTAATCAGTTAATTTAACAAAATCTGGTTAAGCACTTCAGAATGCAAGAAATTAACTCATGAAGCAATCAGTATTCCTACTTCTAATTCTGCTTTTGACACAGAAGTTATTGGGAACAGGTCTTTCCAGATTTATAAGCAAGTCTTTTTATCCTGCTCTACAAATGAAACTACCAGATTTTCTGACCCTAAAGAAGTATTACAGGGCCGGGGATATAGCTCAGCAGCACAGTGCTTGCCTGGCAAATGCAAGGTCCTGAGTCTAATTCCTAGCACCAAAAATACAAATTAAAAAAAAAAGGAAAATAAATAAATACTACAGTATTCCTTTTTTAATCAGGTTTAGAAAAAGAACAATAATCTGATCTATGGAAAACTTTAGTTAAGAAAATTTGCCTTTCATTTTATAAAATGTACAAACTTTAGACAAAATAAATGTATCACACTTGGCAACATTTTAGAAAACTAAAATTTGGGGTAACTCTCATAACTGAGATTTTGATCTAAAATGATATAAACATTATGGGAAAAAACTTTCAGTGGCCTGTAAAAGTTATTTGGATTTTAAAGAAAATTTCCTTTAGAAATACAAATAGTGCTAGTAATAATATTAAGAATATAAGATATAAAATATTTGGAGTAAGATACTGAGGGAAACTATGCTTAACTCATACAGTATTGACAAAAAGTTATTTCATAAAAAATTACAGCTTTCTAATTGTATTCTAAAGGTTGTATCTTTCTGTACCTTTAGGACTGATCCCAGTATTACAATTTAAGGCTGAATTGATATAACCAAGATTTCAAAATCACAAAAATCGTGTATGTGGCTTAACTTTTATAGAAGATTCAAATAGAAACATCTGTGTAATAAAGTTACTCTCCAAGTGCTCCAAAATAACCAATGCAGTACTGTACACACTGATTACACACAGGACGTACTGTCAAGTGTACTTGGGAACACAAATGCAACTGTAAACCTATACTAGCCACAATAAAAATTAAACAAATGTTTAATTAACCACTGCATTTGCTGTCTTAAAATAACATTAAGATAGTATCAAGTCTTTCAAATTCATACACAGAGTTGAGCAATGCTCTTTAATATGATCATCAATTATACTGCGGTGAACAGATATTTTAAAACTATTTCAGTGAATTGAGAATTTGATGGAAGTTTTACAGTCGACTTTCAAAAAATAACTACTGTTTCTAAAGCAGATGATATTTCTGAAAACTGCTTTCAAACATAAGGCTCAGCTCTAAAATGTTTCCATTCACCTTCTTCTTTCTGACTGTAGTGGAATCGACTGAACCAGCAATGTCTGAGGACAACCAGACAAGAAGATGACAAAATAATTTCAGTGTGAAATAGTGATTCTATCAAGGTACTTCCTACTTGTACAAACAAAAAATAAAGATGATAACTAAGTTATTATCATTTTTACCTCTTACAAGAGATAGTTGCGATTCACAAATCCATTAGGTTTTTCTTTATTCCTCTCTTTCTCTCAGGTCTCGTACCAATGTATTATATCAAGATCTGGTAGCACTATGTCCAAAGTAAACCCCAATTAAACCAATAGTGGAAAAACTCTCAACCAAGTTACTAATAATCACCTATCATCAGAAAGAAAAAGGGAACTTTCTAAAACCAAGGCAAAGTAGACCAAATATCTAAATACCAACCTTTTGGAAAGCAAACTAGGTAAAACTCTTGAAGTCACAGGCATAACAAGGACTTCACTTTGTATTTCAGGCTGGCCCTGAATTCTCTACATAGTCCATACTGGCCTTGAACTTGCAGCAATCCTCCTGCCTCAGCCTACAGAGTGCTGACATTACAGGTATGCATTACCACACCTGGCTCAACAAGGACTTTCTGAACAGTACTCCAATTAATAACATCAAAAATCAACAAATAAGATTACATCAAATTAAAAGTTCCTGCACAGCAAAGGAAACAACTGAGTGAAGAGACAACTTACAGAATGGGAAAATTTTTTTCCAGCTACACCTTAGACAAATGAATAACATCTAGAATATATAAACAACTGAAAAAACGCAGATTCTCCAATCAAAAAATAGGCAACTGAAATGAATAAACAGTCCTAAAAAAAACACAGCCAATAAATGCACAAAACTGTTCAATATCATTGACCATTAGAGTAATGCAAATTAATATAATACTGAGATTTCACCTTTATAAAGAATGTCAATCATCAAGAAAACAAATAATAGTAAAGGCTGACATGACTGTGGTGAAAAAGGAATCTTTTGATGGCACAAACTAGTACAACCAGTATGGTGATTTCTCAAAAAACTAAATAGAAATTCCATTTGACCCAGCTATTCCCCTACTAGGTATCTTCCCAAATGAGTTAAAGACATTATATTATAGCATGACATGCATACCAATGTTTATAGCAACACAATTCCTAATAGCTAAATCTTGGAAACAACCTATATGCTCATCAACATACGAATGAGTAAACAAAATGTATCTATACATAATGAAAATACTATGTGGCTATAAAGAAGGATAGATTTGAGTCACCTGCAGGAAAACGGAAGCAACTTGAAAACCAGGTCAAGTGCAATAAATCAGGCACACAATTTTAAATACCATATGGTTTTTCTCACGTGAAATTTAAAGTATAAAGAGCAAAATAAAAGACAGATAAAAGGAAACAGGGAGACAGATCGTTAGCAAAAACTAAAGGGGGCATATGAAGAATTTAGATATGCCACGTACCAGCTACCCACAATGGATGTGATCACTGTGTGTTGCAAATATGAACTAAAAAAAAATTAAAAGAAGGGGATCTCGAGCTGGAGAGAAGAGAAAAAAATAACCAAGATATATTATGTACCTACTCCAGAAGATAAATGTAAACATGACATATTGCAAACATCCATTAATAAAAATTTAAAAAATAGGTAGATGAGCTAACATTTACTTGTCTCTTTGATACATAAAAGATGCAGTGGGCAAATGTAGACTTCAATGTACTTGCTACTAGAATCAAAATTATTCAAGTATTTGGATTCATAGGTTAAATAAAAGATTCAGTAATTCTAAGTTTAATAGCACTATTAATAATCAGTGTCATCCTGTTGGTTTAAAATACATTTTTATGTAGTCTAATAGAAAATGCCTTGGACTGTAGATCACAGCTCACTATAATTATGAGTAGGCCATTTAATTTCTATATGTATTAGTTCTTGTTATTAAAACCAAAACCCTCTTATGCCTCACAATACTGTCACATTGAACACATAATATATGCAAAAGTTGTAATTTGCAAGAGACTGAAATTTAAGTTCTTACATTAAAATTTCTTATACACTTTCTCATGCATGTATATAAACCTGCATATATTGAACACATGGTGTGAAGCCTTCATTTCATTTATGGCCATGTGCCTCAAAGCGAGGAATCTGAAGCTGCATTACACGAACTCCCGCGACACATTTGAAAAGAAGTCAGTCTTGAAGCTCGCCATCCTAACTTCCAGATATGAAGTATGTTCAAAGGTCTCTGACTTAACAACTGGAAAGAACGTATAAATCTCAACCATTTCACCATACTAGAAAGTTTTATTGGCAGGTATGTGCAGTATAAGGAAAGGAAGAGACCTCTGAGGAGTGGGAAGAAAATACAGAAAAAAGTGCTGGGTAAATGTGTGTTTAAAGTGGAAAGATGTTAGATTCTATTCATTTGAGCCCTGTAAGATTTACATTACACACAGGAAACACCCTCATGTTACAGACAATAAAATCAGTGGCAATTTCAATATAAAGAAGACATACAGGTTAAGTATCTCTCAGACATAGCTTCAAGATTTCTGGTTGAAGTTCAAAAACACAGAATCTTCAAAACTGAAACTTCAAACTGTGACATGACATCACAAGTGGAAACTTACGCACCTGACCTCACGTGACAGATTGCAGCCAAAATGCAGGCACGTTAAAAATACTGTGCCAAACTACCTTTGGGCTATATGCATAAAATGCATAGGAAGCATGCATGAATGTCATGTTTAGACTTGGGTTTCATTCTCAAGATTTGCCATCACGTGTACGAAAATATCCAAAACTTAAACACAAATCTGAAATCCAAAACACTTCTGGTCCCAAGCATTTTGAACAAGAGACAGTCAATTTGTTCAGCATTTCTAGACGTAAAGGAAGCACATGAAATCCTCCCTTTCTTGTAACTTTATAATATGGCCCTAACAGAGTTTTCATTTCCCACAGCCACCCTAAACTCCCAAGATGTTATGGCAGTGTGAAACACGGTCTTTCTTGCAATTGAACAGGCTGTCCCTCTTTCCCACCATCAAAAGGAAAGATTTTGTATTCAATCATTCTCAGCTACTTCACTATTAGTTTTGTAACATTATTTCAATACCACTTATCATCGTTTTGTTTTTTTAACTCAAATATCAGAATTCACATTGATCCCACAGAAATGGATTCTTGGTAAATGCGTGGTAAACATCACAGAAATAAAAATATTGTCAAGTTATAGTGCGTAACATTAAAATAGACTAAGGCTATTGTGTAAGATTTTAAAAGAATCAATATACAAATAGCAAAGGTCACTGAAGATCTTCAACACAATTCCCTTCAATTTCATACCTAACTTCACATATTTAATATTTGCCAAAATTCACAGGAAAAAAAATCTGCCCATTCCAAATGTTTGGAAATGATTTATCCTATCATTCAAAAAGAGCATACTCTAGGAATATTATAAGTAACGCTGGTTGTATAGATAGTCATACAATATGGTCAGAAAACACACGTTTTGGAACACTTACCTAGTAAACCTGCTCAAAAAAGATATTTTCTAACAGCCACTACTAAGACTTGTTTCCAAGTGGGGAGTTTTCATATTTTCTTTCCCATAAAACAAAGTGGCCCTTTAAAAACCATATGGCCCTGTGCAGTAAAAGGAGTTTCATTCAGCATCTATTTTTAGACTTAGGTTTCCATGCAAAACACACTGCAGTCACTGTACTGAATGAGTCTCCGTGTTCCTGCGGACAACACCTCCTGCCATCTAATGAGTTCTCTATAGCTCTACCAGCCAGAGTGCTGGTGCCGTTCCCTCTCTCCCACAGAACGAAATGTAAAAAACAAAAACAATGGGGAGCAAAACTGTTTTTCAAACTGTTTTTCATTTATTTAGCAAGCTGTTTTTGAGAAATGCATACAAAAGAGAAGCCAGCCCCACTGCTCTTTGGATACAACAGGCCATAATACCTGAGAAGGGACTAGGCCACAGAGGAAATACGCATCTCTATTTTAGCCAAAATTCAAACAGCATGAATAGTGTTAGTTTTAGGTACAATGGTAGATTAAAAAAAAATTTATGCTTCCTAACTTACATGTGCCTTATGTATATTTTGATTATATAAAACATAATTTTTATAACTTTTACATTTCACTTCTGCCCTATTATATAAAGAAACCAGTAAAAATGGACTTATTTTTTGTAGACTATAAATATCAAAATGCCAAAAAGGGCATGTGAGCCAGGCATGGTGGCTCATGCCTGTAATCCCAGCACTTGGGAGGCTGAGGCAGGAGGATCGTTACAAGTTCAAGACCAGCCTGGGCTACAAAGTGAACTCAAGGTCAGCCTGAACTGCATAATGAGACCCTGTCTCAAAAAGACAAAAAAAATGGCATGTGATGTATCCTGGTCAACATGTTTTTAGTTGTATTGTCATGGAAGAAAGCTAATGATCGGCTGAAATTTAGTGTTTCAGTTGGAATCAAAGTACTGTTTTCATAGAAAGTAAACATGTGCTTTAGATTTTATCTGCAAATCACAGATTAACATAAGATCATATGTGAATAAGAGATGATGACAAATTGTTAAAATTAGATAAACCAAAGTGCTGTGGTACCTCGGTTCACAAACACTTGTGTTGGCGAACAATTTGCTTTGCGACCAGAGGCATCTGGCAAAATTTTGTTTTTGTTTGCAAACTCTGCATGGGTGACAGACATTACCGAGCCGTCTTTCTCACACAAACACAGACATGGTCATCTTTTCCAAAATCATAGAAAACATTGTTCGTGAACTGAGCACCTCTGTATATTGGCCAGGTTTCCATTTGGGATAAGATACTCAGCAACTATGACTTAAAAAGGGAGCATTTTAATTTGGCTCACAGTTTCAGAAATTTCAATCCAATGGTCATCGTGTGGCTCCAAGGAAGAAACGCAATGGTAGAAGGGCATGGTGAACGAAAGCTGCTTGACTTGGGGCATTTGAGAAACTGCAAGCAGGTGAAGATCACAAAAATGAGCAGCCAAGGCCCACATCTAGTGCCCAGGTCATGTCCTAGAACACACTCCAAAGCGCATTTCCCTCATCGCCTCAATGTCACTCAAGCCAATCCAGTCATGAATCAAGATTAATCACACTGGCTTCCATTTAACTACTAGGTCAAAAACTCTTACAAAAATTTCTAACATGTAGCTACTTCTCACCCAGAAAATGATGCAAGAATTTATTTAAAAAAAAAAAGTATGCAATAGGACAACATCACAATCACATTTGATGTATTTTTTCCAGGTCAACTAAGTACTGTGCTATCTTCCATTCTGCATACAAATGTAGTGAGAAGTGAAAGAAAAGCTACAAAGAGTTTTATAACTACTATTTCCCATGACATTTTAGAACCATTTAATTCCTACAGTACAGTTTATAATTTTCAAGGGAAAGAAAACAGAATAAAGATTAGGTATGTTATCATTAGTTAACCCCACACAACTCAATACATGTGTACAACATCTATGACTATGTCTTTCAGTGTATAGAATTTCTTTGGGGAAGAAAATAAAGTTTCTCATGTCTTCACAATCTAATGACTTTAAATAAGACAATGTTTTCTCTGAGGAAGATACCATTTAGTAAGGTAGGTTTCTGGATCACAACAAGATTAAGTTTGAATAGAATAATTCTCTCTTGGGGTGAATACTGTTGAATATGCAGCACTACCCCTTATCTCTACTTGTATTTGATGCCAGGAGCACCCCTCCCAAGGGTAAAATAAAAAATGTCTTCAGACATTGACCTTTCGAGAGAAAGCTGTCTCTGTGTTAAGAATCACAGGTTTAAATCAAGGCAATAGTATACGGTCAGATGCAAATATATAATCATCAAATTTCATTATGTAATATACTATAAAGTAACCTCTAAGTTCATACAAATTTATACTTTATCTTCAATAATATTTTAAAATTTAATCAAAGCACTGACAGAAGTAACTATTTATGATTTTCCAAAATTACTATCCAATTAAAATGTTTTCTTTCACCATTTGAGAAGATTTATTTTGGTTTTGGTCTGGCCCAAAGGGTTAGGAGTAAGTACAGGAAGTTTTATCTGAAAAATGAACACGGACCAAGTCTTATAAATTGGCCCTAGTGCTATTTCCTATCATGGCTCCTGTTTGTTTACATTGGAGTTCTTATAAATTGGGTGTTATTTCCTTTCCACTAAGTTTCAAGGTATTAACAGCCAAAGAGGTGTTTTTTACTTTTTCCTCCCCCCTTATCCCCTACTTCCCCCAAATAAATAATGCATTGCATGGATCATAATTTTATGACCAGTCCCCAAAATTTGAAACTACCAATATGGTAAATTTATTTTACCAAAACCTACCTTCATTTGGGTAAGCTTATCAATGTCTTTAAAATGGAAATGAGCAAATATGCATCTTCTAGTAGGTACCTACTTTCCAACAGAATCATTTATCTAGTCATTTCACAACTAAACCTTGCAAATTCTTAAGTAAAGTAGTTTCATTTATTTTGACTTCCTGCCGAGGCTCTTTTTTCCAGAGAAAACATTACTCTAATATTTTCATCCATTAAGCACTCTTAAAATTAAATGTCTTTACTTAGACAAAATTTCTTATACTCAAAAAAGAAAAAAAAAGCACAACTGGAGCTTTTTTTTTTTTTTTTTTACTTCTCTGAGTTATACTTGTCTAGTTTTAAAGAAGCACAGGTTGCC
Source organism: Cuniculus paca (assembly GCA_004365215.1). NCBI lineage: Eukaryota > Metazoa > Chordata > Mammalia > Rodentia > Cuniculidae > Cuniculus > Cuniculus paca. The sequence continues at coordinate 12,266 of RJWT010001144.1, forward strand.
TCCATTAGTGACTTCCATTGGCATGAATTAGTAAATACAGTGCTAAAACAACTGGCTTTGTATGCAATATATAGCAGTGTCCGGCAGTTTGCAAAACTGTCCTTGACTGGTGAACTTCCAGTGAAAAAACTGTTGAAAGTTCATGCACCCCAAAGGCACATTCATTATAATTAAACAAGAAGATTACAGAGACACTGCTGACAAGGATTATCAGAATAGAATGGCGCCACCTGCCCCTTGCTATCCTATTAATTAGTATGGGGTCCGAGGTGCCAATTAGCAAGACTAAGCAGGAAAGGATCAGTAAACACAGCTCCAGTTGAACTTGTGAATTAACTCTTCCAGCTCAGGCTCCGCCTCTTAACCATATTTTGTTGATTTGTGTATGCAACCCAAAATTGAATCCTAGCCCAGTTGCTTTGGAAGTTTTGATCAACAGTAGTTACAGATCATTTGGAAGACATTTCGGTTGTGTGAAATAATAATTCTACAAGTAGCTTGCTTTAAAAGTTCATATAATTACTTGAACAAGTAGCCATTCATTATTTCACAGGGAAACAAAATACTAAATAATTCAGGTAACCCAGTGACTAAAATGTTTTCACATTATAAATTAGAAATCGGTTGTAGTTAATATTAACGCTGGAAAATAACTGAAGTACTGTGTGATTAGTAGTAACCAGTAAACCCCTTGGCTATCAAACAGCATTTTATAGGCCTAAAACCACACTTTTTTTAAAGCAGAATAAATGGCTTCATTCTTCGTTTTATGGAACTATTACTATTATTAGTCACTTTTAAATCTGACTATTCTTTAAAAAAGAAATACTTTCCAAAAACAATAAAAATATTTCCATACAATTCCCAACTAAATCTATAGCTTCTTTGTTGACAATATTATTATTCTGGAAATCTAAACTTCCTTCTTTAAAAAAAAAAGGCACTATAAATGCAAATTAATATATCATGATGCAAATTTTATAACACTGTTATGTGTATATGGCTAACATGCATTATTTAATAGTTATTTCATATTTCATTAATAAGTATTGCAATTTAACTTAGAAATAATCAGGGGACATAATCTTCACTTGAAAAAACTCACAACATCTAACCAGGCATCCCTGGAGAATAGATTATTATTTGAATGTATCAAAAAATGAAAACACAATCACTGTTTTGTGGGGAAAAAAAAACTTTTGAAAGTCATATTTACTAAATCTATTTCTCGACCTTGTACATCCTTCTAACTCACTTTGCCAACAACACAATGTTTTTCGTTTCATTTGAAAGGACAGGTATTCAGTGAAAAAGTTGCATAATTTAACACACGCCAAAGACATTTTTAAGACAACATAAATCTCTCCTTTAAAAAATAAGCACCAATAAAATCTCATTGGAAAAGAAAAGAATAAAAAATAAAAATATCAGTAACTACCCCAAAAATTTTTAAAAATTAAAAATAGCCTTTCAATATCTTCAAAGTTATTTTAAAATTTTGTCTCTTAGGAACTCTGTCAAAGTATGTTCTTTTTCTTATTTCTGATAGGCACCTATTTCTTTCCAAGAAAGAGAAGGTTCGTATCCCAAACTATTAAGAAATGCTTTCCTCAGAAATTTTATTCTTTCCCCCAAGTACTATTTCATTATATCTTTGTATAAATACTTATAACTCGGCCTGTATTACAAAAGTCTATATTTAAGATAGGTAAATGAAAGACAGATGTTTAAAACATTGGGTCCACAATAAAGTTGTAAATACTGCTAGCACAGTAAATGCTGTGATTAAATTTAGTCTGTTTATGAAATAGGAGTATTTACACAGCTGGAATAGCAGCAAAAATACCTGTCCCTGTGCCATTATTAATTCCAAATCAGTATCAATTAGAAGCAAGATAGGTACTTATATCACAGTACATAAGGGCTAGGTTAAATACTTATGCTTAAGACCAGAAATGAATCACTCGAACACATGAAAAATCAATTTCTCTTGAATTAGTAACACTGTAACGTACTGAAATAATACTTCATAATTTATTCACCTGTGAACAAAGTACTGCCTCACTTTCTCATTTTGCCTAAAATACATACCTTCACTGACAGACCTGAGGTTCTAGACATGTCTGGACATTTAAACTTAGATTTCTTTAGTTGATCCCTCAGTTTCTCAATTGCCTAAGGTATTCAAACCTTTTCACGAAACTAAGTTTTTTCACTTAATGTATTAAGAACAAAATGGCAGAGGTCTTAAAAAATTTATTGGTAAATGGCTAAGGAACTTTAAAGGTTCCATCAGGGACATCCATAATACACAATCTGTACATAAGTAACTAAAGAACCATGTCCATTTTTCATACTTATCTATGAAACATTTCCAACAGCATCTCGAATAGAATGGGTGGACAGAACAGGAAGGCTAAGGCCATTATCCACCTTCACTCTTCTTCATGGAATTTCCGGGTGGCAACATACCCAGCTTAAAGGTCAAACAACCCTTTGACTAAATGCTGGCCAGAGAAACGTAACCAGAGTTGGTGCAACTTGAGTTAAGAGAAGGTACTTGACTTGTACATGTGGCTATATGAACTGTCCCTCATATCCATCTCTTTCCTGTTGCCCAGAAATTAGACAGGGAAGCCAGTACAACAGTCGCTACAATGAACCATACTGTATCACTGAAGATGGGAGCCTCATCCTAGGCTGATGGGGCAGAAAAACAGAAAGAGACTAAGTCCTTGATAGCTACGGAGCAGTCATACAATTCCTGAATTGTCTGCCTGTGAACTTCTTTCTGTGAAAGCAACAAAGTTCTTTTTTATTCCATCATTATTTTCAGTTTCCTGGAGTTACAGAATGTGCATATGAAGAAATGAAATATTAAATATAGATACCATGTCCCAACACCTGATGACAGTGAGCCTCACACTCTAATAGGAGAGAGAACCCATCAACCTATTTTGATCCTGTAGACACCAAAATTCACTCAGAAACAAATCTTCCTTAGCTACTACTAAACATCTGAGTGGTTGGTTTTCTTCTCTTAAGACCTAAGGTAAAGACGACGGAACTGCTTGGAGATAAAGACTGCCTGAATTCCTGGCTATCTACTAAAGTTCATTCATTTCCCTAAAGTTCAAAAAGTTGGTCTAAATGAGGCTGAATAAATCTCACAGTCCAAGCTACAGTACTTCCAAGATGTACAAATTCCCAACTCCACTCCCCTCAAGGTTCAACAGCATTTTTAGAAAACTGGTTTGATACTGAGAACTATGGATGCCAAAACACCAAAAGGAACAGAAAGAGACCCAAACTCAAGGTCCCAGACAGGAGTTGCCAGCGAGAACCGGTTCCACTACAGCAGCTATCCGAAGATGAAAGACTCTCTGCACAAGAGCACTGCTTCCAGAAGAGCACGAGTGTATTCCAGCAGGAGCAGAAAACACATTCACGAGGCAACAGCCACTAGAAAGTTCAGGAGGAGTGTTCAGGAGCGACAGAGCATGGACAGGTTCAGAATGACAGCACGAAGGTAAATGAGTTTAAGTGGGAGAGGGGTCTAAGATGACAGACTGCACTGATACACGGAGGTATGAAGCACCCACCCATCTTCACCCTTCAACAAGTACCTCCTGCACTGCCATCTAGATAAACCACAATGGCACTGAGCAAATTGGCTAGGACAGGGAGATATCTGTCATTAATCCTTCTCTGTGTACCCCAAACCTGTTTGCCTTATGCTCTTTTTAAGTCTTTCAAATGTCCCTTGTTTTATAATCCCTGCCTCAGTTTTCAGTGATTTCCACATTATGATGTTTCAATCTGTGCTACTGTATCCACCCTTCGACTGGATTCCCCAGCCTGTTCACCATTTCCACAGGAAAGGTAGACAACTCTTATGGGAAGGCTTTGTCCTCACAGCTGAGGGGGCTGGGGCCCAGGACTGGGAACTGATGAGTTGCAGTGCACCGATCCTTGGAGTAGGTGGAGCCCAGTAGGCTCAGAGCCCACGCTGTCAAACTTCAGAGCTTACCTTTTACCTCTTATCGAGCACAGCACCTCCACCACATAAATCATCAAAGTAGAGAATAACAGTATATTGGAATCGGATGTTTGAAACTGCTACACACTCCATAAACGTGCCTTTAAAATCATATTTTCTCAAGTCCATGGAACCAACTTCAATTTACTATAAGCATCGGAAGAAGAAATTCTACCTTATTAAGTACACATAGATGCATCATAAGATGAAAAGTAGCATGGGACAGAATATTCACCTTGGAGTAAAAGAAATTACAGTTGTCAACAATCATTTCTGCAACATTACAGGACAACTATGTTTTCTTATATCAAAGCCCAGTTGTTTGGGATTATTCAGGTAGGTCACATTTTTTAAAAAACTCACATGAAACTAAATATGTATTTTGTAAAATAGCAGTGTAAATGGCTCTTAATCAACTATACACCACACAGTTAATAATGGGCAGCACAAATGATGTGATCCTGGGAGAGCCTACTGCCAAGTGACATTACGCTATCTTAGTTTGTGTAAGCACACTCTTTGATGTCTGCACAGGATCAAATCACCTACAGATGTTTCTCAGGATGGATCCTGTCATTAAGTGACAAATGATGATAGTGTAACACCTCACAGGTAAATAATTATAAAAATCAATTCTAACAAAGAATGAGCCTGGTTCCCCTATAACATTGAGGTTTATTGTAAACTCACATGTAACTGGGTAGAAAGGAACTGTTCTAGCAAAGTCTAGGAAAGTGTCTTTTACTTTTTCTTAAACATATATTGAAAGATATTTCACATGTTGAATCTTAAAATGCATATATGTATGCTTATAATGCACATACATGTTTATTTAATATATAGTTGCTTTTTCTAAAAAACTAATAGTACTTTGCAGTTGACATCTTTCAATTAAGGCATTGGATTTCAGAATTCCTAGGGTACATCATAGTGTAGCCATATGATACAATATAAAGGAAAGGGAAGCAAGTGGACTACATGTTTCTCAAGTCAGCTTCTCTTTATTAAATTTCTTGACAAAGTAAAAAAATAGTTACTTTTTAAAATTAAGTGTCACAGGTTTTGATGTAGCTCCAAGGCAGAGCACTGCTGCAGGATGCATGAAACACCCCGCCCTTGCCCAAAAAAGTTACAGCTTTTATTTGATATTGGTTTTGCTACACCAGTGTACAGTTAAAAATTTATGTGCTCCTGCATTTTGTAATGAAATATTTAGTAATGTCAAAAGGATAAAGCAAATATAACAAACCTATGCAAACAAAGACTCCCACACAGCCAATCCCAATCTAATACACCTGCCTCTCCTATCAGGGAATCAGGATTCTGATTTTGCTATTTATTGTTGTCAGCATGTGTGCATTTTATAAATATTACTTAGTGAAATGTTTAAATACTTTTACGTAAGTGATATAAATTCATGTCTTTTAGTAATTTCTTATCTTCCCCAATATTATGTCTTAATCATTTATACAACTTGATAAACACAACTCCACTTTGCTCATTTAGTTACTGTGTTATTTGTCTAATTACTCCGTGGTTCATATAGTCTACTACGGCTGCACCCTTAAATGACTTACAGTGTAACAATGAAGATTCATGGACATGTTTCTTTTCATATCATAGAATAGCCAGATCACTCTCATTCGTCCTGAAACATTCCATAAGACAATTCAAGGTCAAAAACTAAAGCTACTTATTATTCAGATATATATGCTGCCTGCAATTCTGGGGGAAAAGATTATTAAAATACATTTAACTACAATATCTTGTAGAAGCTTAACAAACCTTAATGACAACAGAATAAAATGTTGACTAACAAGATTTTCCTGTTCATGGATTACTGCAGTCTCTGCAGCTTCTAGTACAGCAGAGGAGGTATCCAGTAGCTGCATTTCTTGGAATGTCATCAAATTGAATGAAACACACCAATCACAAATATTTCCAATAAGAATGCGACCATTAATTCACCATTTTCAAACAAATAACTGCAATGTTTTAGAAAATTCACAGTTACTTTGGTGATATATTCAGAAGAAGCTACAAGGAGAATCTGAAATTACATTTTAAACAATGTATTGAAATTAATTTGTATTTAGAAAGGAAGAAAGCACCACATGAAAGGTTGATTGGTGAGCACTAACACGCAGCGGTAAGAAGCCAGTGTGCTGTGCATAAGAGGGTAACTACAGATGATAATAACTGATGATAATGTACCACAGATTTCAGAAAGTATGGATTTTCCATGTTTTTGACCACAAAGAAGTGATATCTGAGGAAATATGTTTATCCTGATTTAAATGTTACAAAATGTATACATATATCAAAATATCAATGTACCCCCTAAGTATGTGTATCTATTGCTTCATGTATCATTTAAAAATATTTTAAATGGCATGTTAACTGTTTTGATACTTTAAAAAGATATATCTAATATAGTGGTTAAGAATATGTTCTTTTGTAACAGTTTCACTATTACCATCTTTTGTATCTAGGGTTTGCAAGGGAATAGATTTAATAAAGGACACATAATTTATAGGATTATTTTATAATAGTCATCCAAAATGTCAAATACAGAAGAGTGTGAGAGATCTGTCCACTCAGTAGAGACCCAAAGAATCCAGCTGAGGGCCTGGATCCCATGCCAGTGTCCTCCACGAGTCCAGCTGGAGGCCTAGAGCCCACAACAATGTCTCATATAAGTCTGTAAGTTCTGAGTTGACCATTAGTTAATCCACCACAGAATCGAAACTTAAGCTACTTATGTAATCTGAGTCACAGTTTTATTACCTATAAGATGAGAAAGATAAAACCTGCTTCATAGATTTTATTTTAATGACATATAAAATGTACTTACACTTGCTACTACTTCTGCTACTACTGTTTGTTAGTGTGATACAGGCTGGGTTGAAAGTTTGGATATTGATCTCTATGGCTATACATCCCTTAGAGCTACCAAATCTCTAGCTACCTAGTGCACCAACAGACCCATGTGGGGCCTGAAGAACTTTCTTAAGAAATAATTCAAACCAGATCCACATTAAGAGTGCTCACATACACAGACAGGACACAACAGGGTGTTTAGATTGTATGGTCCATGTGTGTAAGAAAGAAAAAGAGGGAGGAGGAACAAGAGACTGAGATTCACTGGTTAACTGATTTTTGTTTCAGTGGCTAAAGCTGTAACTACACACATGTTTGCTAAAATCAGATTTTCAAGGAGAAACCAGGACCTCCAAGACAGTAAAGAGCCAGATGTGGCAAGTTAGATGTGATGACAGGACCAGAGAGTCAGAGACTAAGGCTCCTTCTGACAAGCTGACGAATGTGCATGTAACCTTTTCTGATCCATCTACCTGTATAGCATGTGTGTCCAGAGAAGACAGAGGTAAGACTAGAAAATAAGATTGTGTGAAACCTGTTAACACCTTAAGGCCCAAGCAAACATACTGTAGGTCCTCAAAATAAAAGCAATTAACACCTTTTCTCACTTCACAAGAGACTTTACACTCCAGTGCCCAAGTATAAAAGATGATTGATGGTAATGGACAAAAGCCTCTACTGTGGAGTCTACAAGCCAAGAATCAGTCTAGGAAAACAGAAATACCAGTGATCAGGGACAGGCCACCACCATCAACAGCAGCAGCAAAGAGAGACAGAGGACACTGATTAACAGCAATGACACAGACTAGTCACACTGCCCGGGAGCAGGGAAGTTTGCAGTAGAGTGCGGAAAAGCAGCCCCGAGGAAGGCCAGAGTGCTACTCACAGGGCGGCCACCCAAAGTGTATTTCTGTAAGAGGACAGGAAAAATAAAATCCACCCTGTGTGAACACACATGAGAACATTCCAAAGCCTCCAGAAATAGGAAAAGAAATTTCAAAAGGCAGATTCAAAGTCCTGCAGGTAAACCTGTGGGAGTTAAGAACAGAAGAAATCACATACGAATAAGCAAAGGCCACCACACTTATACAAGCAGAAGGTCACAACAGGCTATGAAATCAATGCAGAGAACTTTTTTTTAAAAAGATTGCTGGATATTAGAGACAGTTGGCAGAAGGGGCAGCTTAGGTAAAACTGCTCCTTCTGCCAAAATTCAAACTTGTAAGCATCCATATAAGAACAGAGGATATTCTGATAAACATAATATGAAACTTTAATGAAAAAAAAAAAAACTTTAATGGCAGGCTTGGTGGCTCACGCCTGTAATCCAGCACTTGGGAGGCTGAGACAGGAGGATCGCTGTGAGTTCGAGACCAGCCTGGGCTACAAAGTGAGCTCAAGGCCAGTCTGAATGGCATAGCGAGACCTTGTCTCAAAAAGACAAGGGCCAGGGATTTGGGGCTGGGGGTTTAGCTCAGCGGCCTAAGCACCTGCCTGGCAAGCACAAGGTCATGAGTTCGATTCCTGATGCTGCAAAAAAAAAAAAGAAACTTTACTGAGTTTTTTTTTTCCAGGATGAAAAAAAATCCATCCTCCAATTTTTATGGTATTATAAACTATACATGTATATTTTTAATTAAAATATTTTATTATTTACAATTTTACCTATAGCACAAAACCATACTGTATCTATAATAATGAAGAATGCTAGTTTTCATAATCATCCATTTATGTAGCACTCAAGTTCTCTGGCTCCTCTGTGAGTTAAATCCTTCCCTATGACTGGAGGTACACAATCCTCTCATTTTTGTTTTAATCATCACCTCAGTTTTTTTTATAGTTTGATCACATCCATATAATTCCATTAAAATATATTAGTTTTGCTTCTAAGCAAAGTCTGTATAACTAGACTCATGCTATATGTATTTTTTGTGACTTGTTTTTTTAATTTAACGTTTTTTCTGGAGATTTATAAAGATGAATCAAAGTAGGTGGTGTTGATTCATTTTCATCATCATGCTAATTTCACTGTACAGAAATATTCTCCAATTTGTCTATTCTATTCGCATGCTGCTATTATGTACAAAGGCTCTAAACATTAAAGAAAAACCCATACTTGTTTTCTAAGGCATACGAGTAAAATTTCTGCAGGATATACAGTTAAGGCTGGAATTGTGGAGGAACAGGGTACACTTATCTTCAATTTCTATTCATCAAGTCAGTTTTACCGACTTACACCTCATGAGGCCTTTACATCAGCACCAACATTTGCTACTTGTGCACCTTTGTAATTTTACTACTATGCCAAAAACAAAATAGCAAACCATATCACTCTAGTCTTAATTCATAGTTCTTTAATTAATAATGAGGACTACGAAATTCTCACGTTTGCTGACCATGTGGGTTTATTCTTTTTGAAATTGCTGTTTTTATTCTGATCTTTTCTTATTGATTTACAGGATCTTTAACATACTCTATTAGTAAATCAGCTTTGGGTTTTCTCCTTTTTATCGTCCTTTGATGAGCACAGTTTTTTTTCATTTTAATGTCATTTATCTTATTTTTTCTTCACAGTTTACTCTATGTATGTCTTATTAAAGAAACTTGTCTAATGCCAAAGTAATGTAAGTATCGACTTCTAAATATCTTACAGCACTGCATTTTATAGTTAAGTCCCTCTTCTGAACAGCAGCTGTTTCTCTTCCTAGGAGGAGGTGAGAAGGGCTCAGCGTGCTTCTGCCCATGGATGATCAATGCTGGGCATGGGCACAGCTTAGACTCCAGGCACTGGGCCGTTGGTGGGGACGTCCCTCTTGCAGGCGTTAAAGCTGAAGCCAAGAGCACATGAGCAGAGTGCAGGGACAGGGAATGACAGGGGCACCAACACGGTAAGCTCATGCCGCTCAAATCTGCATGACTTTTTACTCAGTTTACGTAACTTCACATAGCCACGCTAGCATCATTTTAACCCAAGCAGTGTGAGATATGCAGTAGTTTATTTGAATTGGCCAGTTCTCCTAAACTCTTTTACTGACATACCAACACAGTTTATGAAAATCTTTAGGAAAACACTACTGCTACCTTGTACACTGATTAAGAATTTTATGTGATAATTCAGCCTCATTCTCAAATTAGACTCCCACATCACTCCACAAGCTCAATACAGGTGTTCTACCATATAATCATATTAAACTCTTTTCTCAGTTTTCAGGAACAACTATATTAAATTTTTTAAATTTTCTCAGTATTAGATAATGCTAATACTGTAATTTGTAATTTGTTTTCTTAAATACCTTGCACCTGCTACTCATTTTTTCTACGAGAGTCTGTGATGGGTTAGCATGTAATTACATATTCATTTCTTTACATTTTCCTATATTCCAATAAGCTAAACATATTTTAGAACGAACCAGGAAAAGTGGAAACATTTGGCTTTCCCTCTGGGGTCTTTCCTGGCCCCCTCGACGTTAACTGTCCCATCCATCAATGTGCACACATGCCTCAAAGCGTGAGGGGCCGAGGTGGAGGGAGCGCTGCCCATGAAAATGATTTTAGAAGGTAAACATTTCATACCAGTTGTGATTCATTAACAACCTTAAATTGTGTCTTTATCTATAATTTTTTTTATTTCTTCCAAAGTCCTTAAAAATAGGTTTTTTAACTAGACTGAAAATAAAATTTATTTTGTTTTGAATCATTTCCTGCCCCATATGATGTCTAATAAAATTCCCAAAAAGCAGAGCAACACAAAGGTTAAAAGTTAAACTACAAACAGAAAACCTCATCTACAAATAACCAAAAAACTACTTTTTTTAAATAAGGATGTGATCTGAAAATGTGTGATCCTAGTGTGATGTAACTAGTGAAAAAGACAGACTCTAGCTAAAATCAAAATGTCTGGGTTACGGATAAAGCTTTCGCCTGCCTCAAAAACATTCAAGAGCATGGCATGGATTCATGCAGAACAGCTTTTCTAAGATTTTTGATCATCTGTATAAAGAAACCTTGATAGGACTGCAAAGGTGGAAAAATATGGAATGAAATGAGAACAACAGAAGTAAGATTTATTTTTCCTGTCGATAAATATCGACAAAGACTGTCTCTTTTTTTTTTTTTGGTGGCACCAGGGATAGAACTCATGATCTCGTGCCTGCCAGGCAGGCGTTTGGGCCACCAGGCTAAATCCCTGGCCCTTGTCTTTTTGAGACACAGTCTCACTATGCCGTTCAGGCTGGCCTTGAGCTCACTTTGTAGCCCAGGCTGGTCTCGAACTCACAACGATCCCCCTGTCTCAGCCTCCCAAGTGCTGAGATTACAGGCATAAGCCACCACACTCCGCAAGCCTGTCTTTCTTGCTTGCAGGGAGTGGAGTTGCTGCTCTCTGGGTTGGTCACATGTTACCTCCGCAAGCCTTCTTTCCACTGCTGTGCTACTGCTCAAATTCTTAAACATGTTCAGGAGTAAGAAAGTGAAATTATCTATTTTATAAGAAATTTCTACACTATACTGTAAAGTTGTTAGAGTCAAAGACCTGGATTCCAATTCTATCTCCAGTGCTTTCAAAGCTCTGTGATCCTAAGCACTGTTATTTATTCTTCCCAAATTCCTATTTTCTCACTTATGAATGAGGGATGCTAATAACCATACCACACAATTACTGAAAGGGTTAAATGAAACTATGTGCACACACACATGCATCTGCAGGACAGAATGTTGCACAGGTTACCACTGATCATAAAATGAGAAAGCAGGTGATTTTCAATAAACTGTGAAAGATACTAATTGCACTTTAACATTTTATAAGGGTTTTTCTGAGGCATTTTGTGTTTCTGCTAAAACTGGGCAGCTTTTCTTCAAACTGCACAGAAGAACAGTTTTCTGAGTGGGTCATAGATGGAAGACAGAGGTAAGGGAGAGGCAGAAGCTAAAAATCCCCAGTGTGACAGGAAGTGACCCCAGGGCAGCACACGTTCATGCACAAGAAGAAACCTCAGGGAATGAAGAGGAAACCAGAGGAAAAAGATGAAGTAAGCAAGCAATAAAGTTACCAAGGGGAGGAAGAGCAGAGGGAAACAAATCCTGGTAGCATGGACAGCCCGTTTCATTCCTAGAAGGAACAGGCAGCACACAAACAGCTTCCAACTGATCACAAGTCGAGGTTCCCGAGGTGCATAGTTTAAGAGTGCATAGTTGCTTCAGACACTCATTAAACTCACACTGTACCCTGCAAGCCGTATGAATCTACTTTGGACTAACAAGCAGCACGAGAGAAAAAGTCACTCTAAATAAGCCTATTTCTACCAGTAAGAATTTAAAAGCATTTCATGTGGATAATGAAAAACTCAAAAGAACATATGTGTTGCATATTTAAAACATACAACAAAAATTACATATTGAAGGAGCTGTGGATTCCTTCAGAATGGTATGTCGCAAGTTACCATGCTCTCTTTGCCTATTATTGTCCAGTTTGCTGTGCCAACAAGCTTCGGACAAGAAAACTGACACATATCAATTTAGTAAGCAAAATTATTGCTGGGAACAATCACATATTTATTTACTGGTGAAGTTAAAATTGGTATGAAGAGAAGTGGAGACTTTAAAGTGAAGTAAATTCCACATACAGATAAAGCAAATACTTACTGAGGCTCAAACATATATTGTTTCAATGATACACTGAATAGTAATAATAGTCTTGATATGAAAGCAAGAAGCTAAACATGATTTTAAAAAAGGAGGAATAAGGGCTGGGGATTTAGCTCAGTGGTATAAACGTCCACCTGGCAAGTGCAAAGTTGTGAGTTCTATCCCTGGTGCTGCAAAAATAAAAAGTAAAATAAAATCAAATTCTTGGAAATACCAAAAAAAAAAAAAAGGAATAATATGAATAACCTACTAGAACTTTTGAGATGTTAATCAGTATGGGTACTGAGGCATAATTTTCCAGTTTTTACAAGAGCAACTTGCTTTATTAAATAAAAGGTGTAATTTTTAAATGGTCATGGGCAGTGTTATAAAACAAAACCTCAATAAAGTATACTTTAAATGTTGGCAGGGTTAGGGATACAGCTGAGTGGCACAAATGCCTGCCTGGCAAGCGCAAGTCCTGAGTTCGATTCCCTGTACCAAAAAAAAAAAAAGGAAACAAAAACACAAAAGCTTGTAAAGGCATAGCAGTGTATCAAAATACAGTGCCAAAAAGAAAAAGTCCTGCATTATCTTTAAACAAAACTGTTTGTCTGTGTTTAAGAGGAGGATAAATTATACTGTGGTAGTCAAATGCGTAACAAAAAATTAGCATTATAAATGATTTCTTTTAAAAAATTCTCATCTCAGGAACTCCCACTAACAAACACATAAGCGGTGTCCATTTACACCAAATTATGCTATCCTCTTTTACATCATTCTGGGGAAGCAATTAGTATATAAATCCTGAGTTATAGTGATACCAAAATAGCCAGGATTTCCTTTCCTTTTCCCGTCCGGGAGATTGATATACCACAATAATAAACTTGAGTCTCTTAACTAAGCAGCTTAAAATAGAAATGACAGCAAAGTCTTCCAGTTAGACCAGCTCATTTCTCCCCTGCGTGTAACTTGCGGTCCTGAAACAGATTCCCAGGCAGAATGGTGAGCCCTGCTGAGCTGCGGAGCTGCCTGCCCAACTTCGCTCATATCCTCAGCAGGCAGGCGAGGAAGGAAAGGTCTCCATTAAGCTGAGGAGGATGGACTGAAGGTTAAGTAGGCTCAGAATGGAAGAAAGTGGTGAGATCAAAACCAAAGAACACTGAAATCAGAGAAAGTTAAAAGAATTTTTTAGCTGCTTCCAAAATGATTTCAAGGACAAGATTATTTCCTTCCATTTTGAGAATCTGGTGCTAATCTCAAATGATAAAAAGCTCCACGTATCACTAGTTTTGTTAGCTTTCTTGTACACTTGTAAAGCCATTGTTCCTGAGCTCACATCTTGCAGAAATCCAAGCTGGGAGATTCCTGACATCTGCCCCCTGTTGACCCACAATTATTTTCACTACTTATAGCAAAAGGCATAATTTTGATTTGCAGTACTTCCTTGAAAGACAGACTTTGGCAAGACTTGAGTTTATAGCATGACCTTACCACTTAGCTATGAGAGGTTGACCGAGTTACTTTTCATTTGGGGGGGGTCTCAATTTTTTTAATTCTGAAAAAGAAAAGTCATCCAAAGAAGTAATGCGAAGATTAATAGAATAAATACATATATGCACACACACCCTATATAGTGGTTACTATTAACGCACAAGTTCAGACAGATTGTATTGTTCTGTACGTCAATGTTTGTAGTGTATAATGTTTACACTCCCTGTGAAAAGGTAGTGTATGTACACAACACATCCCAACCCCTTTTTCCACCTCCCTTTCCTCCTCTCTCTTTTCATCACCATTGAGAAAGATCTACTTCCTTCCTTTCTATTCTTTTATTTTGCTCTTGCTTTGTACTTTGGTTTTCTTACATACGAAAATCACACAATGTTCTTACTAGATTTTGCTGTATAGGAACATGCACAGCTGCTTGTCGGCAGTAACTCTGAAAGACATGCCAAGTTAAATGCAATGACACCTTAATATATTCCAATACTTAAACCTCATTTAACAAGAAACATGAAATTTTAGTCCAAACTGATAAAACTTTAAAGGAAATAAAAATTGAGAGCACAAAGACTTAAATTTGTACCATGGGATAACAAGATGAATTCACAAAATATGTGGAAAAGGACAAGAATTATTCAAAAAATACTTAAGTACTTGGTTTACAAAGTCCTTGTGAATCATGGTATTAATAAACAATGACAATGCAGAATTTTTCCTCCCTAGATATAAAACAGCTTTCTAACTTTCAAAAGAGATGGAGGAAATATTAATTAGCCTTAAAAATAAAGATATTTCAGAGCATACTCATTTTTCAAAACACACAAAATCAAAGAGTAATCAAAAGCGTGTGAAAACAGTTGTCTTTAAAGAATTAAAATTCTAGGGAATGTGGCTCAGTGGCAGAGCACTCAGAAAAGAATAAAGATCCTTCCATTTAATAAAAAAAAAAAAAGAACTATTGTAAACCAAAGAGAGAAATTAAGCATATACATATATTAATGATGAATAATAAAATTTCTAATAATAACCCACTTAGGTTCAAGGTCGTTAGTAGCTAAAAACATATAAAATAAAATACCACTTTCTTTTATCATTAGTAAAGGTTTAAAAATTATAAATCTCTTGAAATGTAAGAATTTAAAAACATGGGTAATGCACATCCAAAGAGCAAGGCATCAGTCTCATCCAAATGTTCACTATGGGCTACTCAGATTCTTCACTGGCTGGGAGGTGCTGAATGATAGTCACTTTGATGTTTACACAAGAGAAGAGGTCACAGGGCAGTACAGAAACCGAAGACTGAGGTTGAGATGAACCTTCAGTTATTTGCTCAAAAACTCTCTCAAGTACCCAGAGACCTTAAAATTAATAAGCATGTAAGGGGCTAAAGAGCCTGAATTCCTTTGGAGTGGTGGAGACAAGCATGGAAGAGCAAAGACTTACTACAAGAACCTGTATTCAAAATAAGCTGGTTTGTGTGCGTTGGTGGTATAGTGGTGAGCATAGCTGCCTTCCAAAATAAGCTGGTTTTTTTTTACCCATCTCTATCTCTTTAATTATGGACATGTTTAAAAGGATCTTAAATGCAAGTCTGTAAAAACTGGAAAAGCATATCTGATTCTGAGTCTTGTTTTTTCAAGGCTTTTTCTTTTTGTCAATTACAACTAATCATCATGTTCAAAACAAAGTTATAAAACAAACAACACATTCCTTAATAGAAAGCTTCAGATATAATCAGAGCATAAAACATGTTTTAGACTTTAATTTTTTGCTTATTATTTTTACAGTTTTTTTCGTTTGTTTTTGTTTTTGCTTATTATTTGCTGTCACAACTTAGGTTTAAAATGTCCCCCAGAAAGACTGGTCTGCTCGTGGGGTTCAGGATATGATTGGACCGTCAGCACTCTAACCTCATCAGAGAGGAGACCTCAATTTGACGGCACTGTTTGGAGGCAATGGAAACAGGAGGAGGGGTCTCTTCAAGGGTCTGGACAGGGCGGGGGAGGGGGACCTCGGGGACTGAATCTGGCCCCTAGCCCCTTCCACTCGGCTCCTTCCCTGGAGCTCTCTTCTTCCAGCTGCCAGGAGGTGAGCAGCTTTGCCGCACCACACCCTTCTGCCATGCTGCTACGCCTCAGCTCAGGCCCACAGCTCAGGAACCAGTTAGCTAGGAAGGGAAATCATCAACGAAATAAATCTTTGCTCTTGAGGTTATTTAGCCCAGGTACTTTGTTACACCACTGGAGAGTTGACCAACATCTTGCAACGTTTGCTGAAAGGAGAAAGGTTATAAGACCATATCTGGGACTGTTCTACCAAACAAAACAGCAAAAATCAGGAGAACCACAAGAATTTCTTTTCTATCACTAGAAAAGAAATATTTAAAGTATTTTTAAGTAAAAAAATATTCCGTCTCACTTAAGGTCAATAACTAGCAGCTTTCACTTTCAGGAATTAAGAAATAATGCAAAGGAGTCTAATACAAAGCAAAATACAGACATACAACAGATTAAGCTTTAAGTGCAATATACAGAATAAAAACAAAGCAATTACAAACAAGAAAAACTACATGAGTGAAACACTGGCCTTAAGATGATGTGTTTCATTTTTAAAATCCAAAGCTTAAGGAGGTACTTTATAAGCTGATATTTGGCAAGTTACATTACTCATTTGTCTACCTACAACACGATGCAGTTGAAGAAGGACTCTAAGGTTCCACTTCCATAATTAATTTCTTCTTTTCTTGAAATCTATGCCAAGCATAGTTACAGAAAATTTTGATTGGCAAAGTAAGCTGCTAAGAATAAGACTTTACTGTTTTGGTAAAATCCTTTATGCCTCATTCCAACCACAAAAGTTCTTTGACCTTTTCTTGGTGGTAGTGGTGCTTTTTAGCCTATGTTTGTTTTTACTATAATCTTTTAATATGGAAGCAAGCTTGGGTTTCTGTCCTCGCTGGCTAACAGAAACTATGTCCATTTCTACATCCATGATCAAAGAAATCTCCACTTTCTCAGCGCTGTAACACATGTAATACTTGATATGTGAGTAACAGCTATAAAACTTACAGCTTGAACTTTTTGGTAAGGAACCTTCTCCATATCAATTTTACCTACCACTGGATAGTTATGTGGACAAAACACATGTGAAAATAAATTTCAAATTAAATTATAGACCATTCCAAGCAATTAAAATGTTGCCAAATTTTTCTTTGAAAACACCAGTCTTATTTTCATTCCTGAGACAGATACAACTCAAGGTTAAACAAACACAAGAGTCAAATTCAAAATCTGGAAGAGGTTTATAAGACTTAAATAGTAGTGGAAAGTGCTGGTAGATTACATTAAGAAGTAAAAATAATCAAAACAAGAAAAATTTTTAAATTCCTCTAAATTTTGCGTGAAATTTTACGTGTGTCTCTGGTATACAAAATTCCCACATGTAAAGTAAGTACTTTATGTATGATAGATAAATAAAATATAGTTAAAGACTAAACAAATTTTATTTTTAATGAGTATCAGAGCTGAAAGAAACAGCTGCTATTTCTCAACCACTTTTTTAAACACTGACTTCCTTTTCTTTCAACATTTCTATTTTGAGAGCAAATTCTTCTTTTGACTGAAATGGAGTACCACCTTTCAGGTTTGGGAATTCTTAAGCCATGAATTCCTATTACTTCCATAAATCCCTATCTCTTTAACAACAAATAATAAGTTCAAAGGTACTTCTTTGTCAGTAATGCAGGGACAACTCACTCTCAACCTGCAGGAATTGTGTGAATGGACTCTCAGAAGGTACGACTCCGCCTCATTTGCTGGGGCATCTTTTAGTTTATCAGAGAGGACCACAAGACAGCAGCGACTAGCTGGTTGTACTGACATTTCCATCAAATGAATCAAGGAAACAACACTGTGTAGATACACATCCTGGATTCGCGCTTGCTAACCAATGCACTGTTGCACTTTTGTTCAACATTTATCTACCTGGACCAGTGCACTCACATGAACACACATGCTTATGACTGATGCTAGAAACAGAAACAAAATAATTCTTTCAAAAAGCACTACTGCCAGGCATGCTGGTGCACGCTCAGAAGGCAAAACGATCACTGAGAATTCAAGGCCAGCCTAGGCTACACAGTTGGACTCCATCTCAGAAAAAAAAAAAAAGGCACTGCAACTGTCCCCAAAGCATGAACTGTCTACTTGAACCACTTCCCATCAACCAAAACTTTTTCTTTTTAAGAGAGAGAGAAAAAAAAATTTGAACACAAGATAATACAAGGGTAAAAATGGTCAATACATTGCATATTATTATCTTTAAATTAGTTACTCAGAGTACAACATATTGACCTTAAATTCTCCAAACAATATTAGCACAAATCTTTCTTTTCAATGAACTAAGAGAAATTAGTATAACTATATTAACTATATATATAGTTATATATTCACTATATAACTATATATATTCACTATGTAACTATATATATATATATATATATATATACATATATTCACACACAGATTACATTATTTCTTTCCACTTCTCACACTAGGGAGACAATATGATGCTTACATATGTGAGTTTGATTTTATTTCACTTATGAGTATGGTCTCTAGTTGCATCCATTTACCTACAAAAGCTTCAAGTTTATCCTTCTTTATGGCTGAGTAGTACTCCATTGCACAAAATGACATCTTTTTTATCCATTCTTTGGCTGATGGGCATTTGGGTTATTTCCAAGATCCAGTTATTACAAATTGTGCTGCTATAAACATGGGTGCATGTGTATCACTGTGGTATGATGTTTTTAATGCTTCTGGGAAGATATCCAGCAGGGGAATAGCTGAGTCAAATGGGACCTCCAATCCTAGTTTTTTGAGGAATCTCGACACTGATTTCCACAGTGGTTGTACCAGACTACACTCCCACCAACAGTGGAAGAGGGTTCTCTTTTCCCCATAGCCCCACCAGCACTTGTTATTGACTGATTTCTTGATGACATCCATTCTTTCTGGGGTGAGGTGGAATCTTAGTGTTGTTTTAATTTGTATCTCTTGAATGACCAGTTATGTTGGACATTTTTTTTTGATGTTTGTATTTCTTCATCTGAGAAGTGTGTAGTCATCACAGATGCCCATTTCTGGACTGGGTCTTTAAATCTGGGAGGTCTGAATTTTTTTAGTTCTTTATATAGTAATCCTTTGTCTGAGGACAGCTACAAAACATTTTTTCCCACATTGTTGGTTGTCTCTTTATCCTGTTGTTGGTGGTTTCTCTTGCTGTGCAAAAACTTTTTAATAACATGAGATGCCAGTTGTTGATTCTTTGTGACAGTTCCTGTGCAATCATGGTTTTGTTCATGAAGTCTTTGCCTATGCCAATGTCTTCAAGAGCTTCACCTATTCTCTATTCCAGCAGATTTAATGTTTCTGTTTTAATATTTAGATCTTTGATTCATTCTGAGTTTAGTTTAGTGAATAGTGAAAGATATGAGTCCAATTTTAATCTTTGGCGTGTGCAGAGCCAGTTTTTCCAGAACCATTTATTAAAGAGGCTCTATTTTTTCCAATAAATGTGTTTGGCACCTTTGTCAAAGATAAGGTGGCCGAGTATGCCTGGAGTATGTTTCTGCATTTTCTAATGTTTTCCATTGATCTTCTGGTCTCTTTTTTTGCCAGTACCATGATATTTTTATCAAAGTAGCTTTATAGTATAATGGGGGATAAGTTGGGAATTGTGATGCCCCCTATCTTGCCTTTGTTGCCTAGAATTGCCTTTGCAATTCTAAGTCTCTTCTGGTTCAAGATGATCTTTTTTTTTTCCCCTCGGCACTGGGGAACAAACTCACAACCTCACACTTGCCAGGCAGGCACTTAGGCAGCTGAGCTAAATCTCCAGCCCTTTGGTTCCAGATGAATTTTAAGATTGTTTTCTCTAATTCTGTGAGATACACTATTGAAATTTTGATTGAAACTGCATTAAATCTGTATAACAGTTTAGGAAGTATGGTCATTTTCACTATATTGATTCTTCCTACCCAAAAGCAAAGGCTGTTTATTTTCTGGTATCTTCAATCTCCTTTTTCAGAGTACTGTAATTTTCAATGTAGAGGTCTTTTACTTTCTTTGTTAGATTGATTCCTAGGTGTTTAATTTTTTTGGATACTCCTGTGAAAGGTGTTATCTCCCTGATTTCTCTCTCAGTGAGTTCGTTATTCATGTATAGGAATGCTACTGATTTTTGAGTGTTGATTTTGTATCCAGCTATGCTACTGAATTTGCTTATTAAATCTAAAAAAATTTTAGTGGAGTTTTTGGGGTCTTCTGCAAATAACAAGCTAAGTTTTAAAATGCATTAATAAATTTCTGTTTCATTGAAAATTCTGAAAAACTTGTTATAGTCTAAGTCTTTTGGGAACATAAAAGAACAAATTTAAAAACCTGGCTGCAAACAACTTACAGTCTTATGTGGAAAATCCAGCACAGACCATTATATTGTAAAGGTTTACAAAGCACTAGGATAAACGCTTATGGAAGACCAAGCATCAGAGCTGAGCAAACCACACAAGGTGCTGGGGACGGAGGCCTCTGCTGAACCTCAAAGGTGAGGTTAGCAAAAGGGTTTTCAGGATACAGAGAGAAGCAGACATGAGAGCTCATCACAGTACTTTGGCACTCTGGAAGGCTGAGGCAGGAGGATGGCAAATTCCAGCCCATTCTAGTTAACTTAGCAACTTAGACCTTATCTTAAAATAAAAACATAAAGTCAGAGCGGGGGTGGGGGGTGGAAATGAAATTCAGCCTGAAGATCTTAATTCCTGGTACTGCCACAAAAAAAGAAAGAAACATAACTCCAGAAAGAATCAACCTGGCATGGAAATATAAAACAATAGAATGTTCAATATTGTTGAAACATGAAACAAAGGAAAAGAGGAATATATTTTCATGGATTGAAAAGAGGGATCTAGGTAACATCTGAAAAGGAATGGCAGAAGATGAACGCAGAGCACAAGTAGTAGCTAGATCAAAAAGACCTCCAATAACAATGAGAAGGAACAGAAGGCCTGGGGTGGAGTGTTTTTGCAGGAAAGCAATGTGTGCCATTCTGTGGGACACTGTCTCTGTAAGGGTGGCATGGTAGATGGAATGGGAGCATAAGTAGGAGGAGTAACAACATTAGGAAGCAAAAAATAACATTTCAAGCTAAATTCACTCTCCTTGTTTTAATAGGTACTTGACATGTAATACAAGAAACCCTACATTCATTTTTATAGTATGACTACATAAAAATTTTACTTAAGAATATGATAAATAACCAGTCCCAGGACTGACAATGAAATCCAAAATAAAACTGACAAGACATTTCAAAGTTTAAAACCCTCAATAATATAAAATCCATATTGGATATTATTACACAATACCACAGTCATCGACTTTTTTTTCTCCTGTTTAAAGAGAAGACATTCTTTAGTTTCTATTTATTATTGTGATTTATTTGCCATGTTTTCTGCCCAAAGTTCCAACATAGTACTTCAGAAATAAATCACCAGAAGAAATAAAATAAAACCAATAAAACTGGATAAGAAAGAACAAGATATATTTATATGACATATAAAGCAAAGATAAAAAGATAGTGAATAAAGAACTGAAATCATTATCTTTACCATGACATACTACCCAAAGACAGTAGCAAAGAAAAATCTGTTGATGTCTGTAGCTGGGCAGGTTCTTTACTTGGAATATCCAATTAGATCAACCACAGTTGCATTTTCAAAATAAATATTGTCAAAAATTCAAATCAAAACCCACTAATAAACTTGTAGACACTGCTTGAAAAAGTACAAGGAGAAAGCTTAAGATAAAATGAGCATTAAATGTTAAGATACACTTTACATTTAGATATGAATCATATTAGCTTCAAAGCAATCATCAGTTAATAAATTCTATTTTGAATCATTTTGCATCATTGTAGATACATTCAACAAAAGCGATGCTGTACAATTACTGGTCTCACTTGAAGAGGTTTATTTTACACACAGACCTTCTCCACCTGCTATTTTGATCAGATTTATTTCATCTTAGAATAAGCTGCACTCAGCACAGCAGCCCTAACAAAAACTAAGCTAGGAGATAGCTCTGCAGCAACATTAATGTTACTTTGCTTTTAAATATGTTGTACAGAAAGCCCTTTGAAACAATCACTACGTGACCTAACCTAAAAATGGTTAAATATCATACTAACGTTAACAGTTCCACAATCTAAAAAACAAGAACACTTTCACTCTGTCAGTAAATTTTTTCTAGTTAATGTTATAGTTCTAGTGAAGTAAGACACTGACTTCCGAATCCATAGGTAATAGACAAAAAACAGAAAGGCATACCCATTTGAAGAGTGTTCTAATCAGAAAAAACAGAAAACTTTCTTCCTAACTCCTTTTGCACTATTGTTTTGAATGATAATGTGGGATATGAAGAACAATGATAAATGAACATACTATAGCACCATAAGGATCCACAGAAACACATTTAAAGTGCTACATGCAATGAGAGATAAAGTAATATACTACCGCATTTTACTTTAATATTTAGTAAGAAGTCTTAGCCAATAGCAGTCACTCGAACAAGCAGCGACCATTTGCTAAATGCTTAAATCCCTAGACCCTTGCACCAAGACAATTCTACCTTCTCATCAGTCCTGGTTCTCTCTGTTCCCAAAGGAATGACTATTCCCCCTCGGTGAACTGTCAAATGGACTTATTTCTCTTAAAGAATAAAGGGCCCCATGTTACTCAGTCACCACTTCCACCTTTTGACACTGCTCTACCCTCACACATTCATCTAAACTCTTCCCCTCCACTCTATCTCTACTCCACTCACTACTTACCCTGTACTGATACTGACGTTTTAATATTGATAGCAAAATATGGAGGAATTTACCAACTGGAAGACTTCAAATTTGAGAGACTGGAGAGGGGAAACTTACTGACAGGACACAACTTGTAGTGAGTGCCTGAGAGCTGTTCTCACCCCCCACACGAAGAGTGCTGCCCACGGACGAAGCACACACAAAGCTGCACTGCGCCCAGAACATTCTTCAACTGCAGCAGCCCCTCCTCAGCAGCCCGGGTGCCACACACCCCCCTGCTTGCTGATGCGCAGCAGCCACAGGGACGCAAAGCTTACAGCACCAGCAGGACTGCACTGGCTAATTACTTACCTCCTCGCATACAGCGGGCTTGCTGGGTTAACTTTGTGTTTCCTCTCTTGTCATAGCTCAGCGCCAAATGGTTATGATTCAGCAGAAGTCTGAACCTGACAGTGAAAAAGAATGGAGTTTTTTTTTCCTTCAGAAAACACTGGAAATTAAAGTTTCCCTACACAGTCTGTCTTCTGGCCCTCTGCGTGCGTGCGGCCCCCGTCCCTCTGCAGGGCAGCTACGTAGAGGTCTATAAATATTGACCCTCACACTTGCGAGTGCTTCACTTGCGCATGGCACAGGTCTGTGTTACCGAACACCGTGGTAATAGCCAGCAAAGTTCCCAGCTGCTCAGACAAAGCTGAGGATTGGCTCACTACACAGCAACCCTGTGCCTGCCTGGAAATACCATTTCGTTGCCAGCTTTACAGATGCTATGGGTCTTTCTTGAGGCCCAAATCAGGCACAGAAGGGCAATTATGAGGTTTGTCTGAAGAAATACAGCTTTCCTCAAGCAGGTGGAGAAAAGGGGGTTGGAGGAGAGGAAGACAAGAAACGCTGCCTTTGTTCTGGCCAAACACCACAATCCCAAATCCTTTATAAGTCATCCTAAAATGTTGCTCAATCGCTCTGTATAAAACTTATTACATATCATGAATGATCAAAACCAAAAAACATTTCTGTAACTGTTTTAATATTGCTCATTAAAATAAGGTTTCAGTGACCAACTGGCTACAATGAGATGTTCTGAAATAAGCTCATTTCCAGAATGATAGAAATGCACTGGAAAGGATAATGTGGGTCAGAAAATTATGTATGTGGTGAAAAAGCTGAACTGTAATCTGAAAATTACGCGAATCGACGCTCAACATATTTACTTGTAATCGTGGCAATTTCAATTATTTTACTTTTCTTTTAGATCAGAAAAATCTAAGACTTAGACACTACAGTATTCAGGTGATACAGTAAGAGCCTGGCTAACTCCACCTGCTCCTATAATGTTCACAACATGAATAATCAAGATAAATCTGGCCCACATTTTTTCCTCTTTGCCAAGAATTATCACTTGTTTGCCTTATTAAAACCTTGTCTTGATTAAATCAAAGGTGAGGAAATCTTCAGAAATAATCTGATCACTTGTTTTACAGACGTAGAGTGGAGCTCCACTTTTCAGAGTGTCCTTTTCAACTTCCTTAGATTCAAAACTAAAGTTCCTGCCTTTCTGCTCCACTGCTGTGTTCCTCCTATGAGGACAGAGATTCCCAGTCCCTTTTAGGTTCACCTGCATTGAATCCCTTAGCAATAGATGTACACATTGCAGCCAGAAAGTCAACTAGTGTAAAACAAAAGAGGCTCTTACAGTGTAATGGACAAAAAACATGTATAACATTTAATTTCCAAGCCATTGAAATCCATCTTTCTAGCTTAACAATACTTGTCCAATAAATCAACTCGTTGCCAGGACAGGCATTTAGCTAGATGCTGAGGAGGCAAAAATAAAACCCAGCGTGGCTCCCAAAGCCTCTGTAGGGCCATCTCCTGGCAGAGGAGGTGGGGTCACTGCAGAACTGGTAGGTACAGCAGTGAAGACCACGGCTGAACCAATTGCAAATGGAGGCACTGCCCACAGATGCCCCCTCCCTCCAGGCCGCATGGACATATGGCACTGCAGACACGCTTCTCTGGAACACAGGGCACGGGCACAGTGATTTTAAAAGGGGAAAGGGGATCAGAGGAGGAGGAAGGTAATGGGGGATTTTATAAGCCAGTTAACAAACTTGAGTTTTACAGAGTAGGGTAGGCTACCAGTCTTCAATTTTTTTTTTCATAGACTCTTAAAAGATTTTTGAGAAATTATGTAACCCTTACACATTACCAACCTAACAGCCACAATTTTTCACCTATGGTAAAGTACGTGTTTTCAAGAAATTTAGTTTCTCCTTAATTGGAAGATCTGACATTGAAATAAAACATACCAACTATTTTAAATATATTCAATAGAATTTAAATCCATAATATAAACATTATCCATTTTTTAAAAATATACAAATAACATGTCATTTAACAGCCAAAAATCTTGTTTTACAGTTTATTCCATTTTCTTGACCTTTATTTCCATCTTACTCCCCCATAGAATTTTTTGCAATATACTTAATAACTCTTTATTCTCCCTGACATACTCCTCTGTAATAAAAATTTAACATATCAGTTGAAAATTTTAAGTTACTAAATTTTCTACAACTCCAAGTTAACACATGATAGTAGCATTTGGGATGGTGGAAGGTAGGCTTTTCTTCTGTAGAGAAAGACTGTCGTTAATAAACCATTGCTCTTAGCTGGATCAACAGTAATAGAAGAGTGTGTGCAGACGTTGAGAAGCTGGAGCGGATCCCTTTAAAGCTATCCACTCAACTGCTAAGTGCAAAGAACCAGTCTGAGAAGGCAACACACCACATAGTCCAGCCGTGTAACACCCGGGAAAGGCAGCAGAGCGGAGATGGTGGCAGCTTCCTGGTTTCCAGGGCCTCCTGGGTGAGGACCTGGCAGCGCACAGCGGGTTTTCAGGGCGGGGCAACTGCTCCACGTGAGGCTGTGACAGTGCGTACATGACCTGCACGTCTGAGAAAACTTACAGAACTGTACAGCGTGAGACCGACCCTACGGCACACGGTGAACTACAGTCAAGTCTCTTCCTGTTTGAAGCAGGTCAAGTGGTCCAGTGTGAGGATTAGCATTTGTCACATGATGACCACCTAACATGGGCTTTACAAAAATATTTCCAAACCTAAAAACACTCTGACGGATGGTTACGCTTTTGCCTTTTTCAAGATGAAAAAACTGAGACTCAAAATGAAGTGATTTGTCTTAAGTCATAAAACTAGTAAGTTATACAACTAGGATTCAACCCAAATCTCTCTGACCAGACTACAGCACCTCGCACTATCAGTCGCTTACATAAGAGGAAGTAGTAGGCAAGGAAAGGAATGAAGTAGACTCTTCACACGTCAGAAGGGACTAAGGGCTGTATCTAGCATTTCTCTAGAGGAAGAACAGACAGAACTTTAATGTTGAGTGTTTAAAGCTAGCAGAAAGATAGGACTAACGAAATTTCATTAATGCATGAAAGTAAAGTAACTTAGGCACTGTTATGGCTTGTGTCTCAATGTCCCCCAAAGCCTCATGCACTTTTAGATGGGGCTTTTACAGAGGTAGCTGAATCTAGAGTTTCTGATTGATCCGTCGTGACTCGATTGGCACCACCCTAATCCCAGAAGTGTAGACAAAATTAAAGGGGCAGAAACAGGCTTGTCTCCTTTCTGTCTTTTTTTCTTTTTTCTTTTTTTTTTTTGTTGCTTTTGCTGTCTTCTACCCCAATGAACTGTTGTTGCCCCTCTGCCATGTGCCACCCTGCCTTGGAGCTGATTATGGACTGAAACCTCTACAAAGTGTCAGCTAAATAAACGTTTCTCACTTTAACTTTTGGTATCTAGAATATTTTGTCTCAGCAATGACAAAAGTAACTAAGACATGTCCTATTAAGAGTAATTTAAATGTGTTTGTCTTCAATTTTACTGAAGGGTAAGAAATGCATGGAGATGCAAGAGTCTCTCCTTTTTGGGCAGCTGGGACTTTGTCACCGCAATGGTTAGAGAAGGAGCATCTTTAGAACAAGGAACTGGAAAGAGAAGATCAGCTCAGTCTTGGAAGTGATGAACCTGAGATAACTGTGTTGGGTACAAGTGATATGCTAACCAGAATTTGAATGTGCCAGTCTATGATACAGGACAGTGATGGTGAGACTTTTAGAGCTTTCAATGGTAACAAGCAGCCCCCTGCAGCACGCGTGGCATAGGTTCACCACTACAGATACAGGAAAACTACGACTGCAACAGTGCAATAATCTTCCATTCTTCTTTTCTGCTTCAACGCCCATCGTCATAGAGTCTATTCTCAACACAGGGGTGTTACTTGAAAACACCAGCCAGACATATTCACCTTTGAGTCAAAATCCTTCCTCAGCTGACTCAGAGTAAAAGTTCTCACAATGGTCTAGAAAGCCCTATTGGGCCTGGTCCTTTATTGTTACACAGCACCACTCTGGACCTCTCCACTCCCTTCTCCTGCTTTTCCCAGTGCCCTTCCACTTGCCGGCCCTGCTCTGGTCGGTGCTTCCCGCAGACAGCCAGGTGCACGACCGAGTCCTCAGCTCCTTCAAGTCTCAGTTCACAATGCAGCATCTCCCCAAAGCTGACCACTGCCACATCGCTGAAAAAGGCAATCTTCCTTCTTGATTACTAGATTAGTGAAAGCAAACTCTTTTCAATAGCAAATAGGTTCAGTAATAGCATAGGTTTCAAGTGCCAGAGTTAGCCCTGAACATACTACGCGGATAATAAATACTGGTTGGATAGATGAATGAAATAGACATTGGTAAGCCACACACAAACACAGGTGGTTCCTGAAGTTGTGAGATCTCCCAGGGGCAGTGTGTGATGAGAAGTAACCCAGAATCAACACTGTAAAGTTAGGAGAAGGAGAAGCTCACAACGACTGCAAGCCAACTCCCAAGTGATTAGGAGGAAAATAAGAAGGGGCTCGAGAGGTTGGAGCGTTAAGGAAGGGGTGGGTAACTATGCCAAATGAAGGTCAGGGACTGAAGACGGAAGACCGAATGTGAGGGACCAAGAAGGGGCCATTACATAAAGCACTCAGTGCTGTGACAGTAAATACACGGAAACATACAATCTAAAAGCATGAGTTTTATGGCATAGGAATTATGTTTTAGCAAAGACGTTATAAAGCAAGCAAGCAACAGCACCTACACTGTTCCCCCTGGAGGTGGGGGTAGCATGTGAGGTGAAATGAGACGAAAACCACTCCTGCAAGTGAGTTGGCCACAAAAAAAGAGACAGGAGGACACGGTAATGATTCAAAGCAACAAAAGGACAAGAGGTATTACAGGTGGGTTAAGTAAGCGCTCTGAAGTTCAGGTAACCTGAATTTTCTTTCTCAAATTAGACTGAGTTACATGTGTGTGTAACCTGCACCATTAATAAAATATTAGCTTAGTATTAGTGTCTGTGTTGAGAAGCATGCACTTCATTTTATCTTACTGGAAAGTTTCATGGTATGAAGACACCAGGTTCTGTTTAAACACACGTAAGTTGATGGGCATTTGGGTTGGCTTCTTGACCATTATAAAAAGCGCTAGTGTTAGCATTTGCTTCAAGTTTTTGCTTGAATTTATGTTGTCATTACTCTTGGGCAGATACAAATGAGTTAAACTGCCAAATAATCTGATGATTTCACTACTTTTAAAAATTGTCAAACTCTTTTCCAAAGGGGTTGTGGCATTTTACATTCACACCAGCAAGTGTATGAAGGCTTCGATTTCTCCATATCTATATCCTTATCAAACACTGACAGTTATCTCCTCTTTACAATGATACTACTAAATCTGGATCATACTTTCATCCTCATCTCCTCAATGATGAGTAATGCTGAGTATCATTTCATATGCTTACTGGCCACTGGGCTATCTACTCGAGACTTTATAAAAACACCATTTCACAAAAATCTAGGACCGAATAAAACTTAAAACGTATCTTTAAGGGTTCAATAAAGTTTTACCTGGCATAAACAAAGCCACCCATTTGTTGACTGAGTAAACAAATGAAAGATCAAAAAATCAGAAATACGAGCTATGACAATTAAGATACTGTTTCCACTTTTAAACTAAGTTTGAATTAATACATGGTTTCAATAAAATGTTTACTAAGGAAAGTATTTGTGAGGGAAAGTACAGAGAAAAAGTGCCTATCTTCTGTTCAGTACTATAATTACATACATTGATATTTTTAGTTTGCTAATAAACTGAACATCGGATAGTACTAGGAAAGTGGAATTGTAATCCTGTTATAGTAATGCTTTAATTCAATGCTTCCTTGAAATCAGAGGTTAAGAAAGAAAAAAGTTAAGTAGTGAAAGATTTTGAAGGATATTGCTGGCAAACAATCAGATATGAATGCTGGAAACTTATCTAACTCTACAAAGAATGTGACACTCCTCAGGGGCAAATGGGTACATGCAAAATATTAGTAATCCACGATTGTTCTTATTTTTCACCTGAGGAAATATGAGAACTTCAATGTAAACAACTGAGGAAAAAGAAAAGTGATTCTATAACATGCCTAGTCAAAAGTAAACTGTGGACTGTTTTCTCATTTTTTCTTCTGCTAAGGGCTTAGTATTAGTCATATCATATAAAGAGTCACTTACCTTTAACTGTAAGGTTCTTTGTTCTCAAGTAATAAATACTTTGGGCTCCCAGAACCCCACAGGAAAATCATACCTAAGTCTACTAACTTTTACTGCTGTGATCTTATTTCAAGTTCTTATCCATTATTAGTTTGAGAAGTACTGACTGCACAATTAATAAATAGGTCATTTGTTCTTTTCAACCGGACCAATATTGTATGTAAATTCAAAATATACTACATAAGCAAGCCATTGCAAAGAATGTGTGTCACTTTTAACTTTTATTTGACCACCTCACACCAAGCTAATGCCAAAATAAATTCAAATGCCTTATCAGGTATGAATAGAAATTCTTCTGAAATTCAAAACTTGTAACCAGAACCATTAATGAAACTTAATTATGTTTAATGAAATAATAAGGAAAAACATCAGGAATATCAAATTATTGTTACATTTGCTTCTAATTGAACATATTAAAACTTTACTAATGTCTATTCATGCTCTTTAACAATAGCTGTTACAATAGCTCTCTAGTTATACATCAGCACTGCTTTTTTCCCCTCTCCTGGACCTATGTATATATTTAACATAATATAAAAGACAATCTAAAAAGTATTTTTAATGTAATAGTTATGTGTAAAACAATTTCCAGCATTTCCTATCTTTTTATGTTTGAAGATCTTAAAAACATCATGGGGTCTGGGGATACAGCTCAGTGGCATAAGCGCCTGCCTGGCAAGCACAGGGTCCTGAGTTAGATTCCTGGTATCGACAAAAACAAAAAAAAAAAGGATCATGTATCTTTAAATAAACATTTTTTTAAGTTAATAAACTAATTCCCACTAATTCAAAGTTTTCTACTACCACCCCCAAATAAAAATTAGGTCTCTATGACAATAAGACTCTGCACAAAGTGGTTTAATTTCATTAATCTCTGGATGGTTCTAATATTCAAATAAGAATCATTACCTGGTATTTCAGGCAATTTTTCTCTTATTAAAAACATGTAGCTGAACTCTTAATATGCTTCTTTTTTAGAAACAACTAATTTGAAGATCAAATTATAAAGATGTCCATCATTTACAATATGCCATTAATTTAATGAAATGTTTATTTTTAGGGCAAAAACTGCAGTTTGTTTTTTAGAAGCTGGAAGCAGAGACTTGTGAGTGTCCTTTTCCACAGAGCAGGCTGGTCAGAAAGGCCATGCTGAGCCACTGGGACTGGAGGGGTTTGTGCTGCTGAAAGGAAAGAAGTAGGAACTGGGGGAATTCCCTAATACGAGGGACAGCCATGCGTTCCTTAGGATAGAAAAGGGAAACCCCAGCCAAGTAGGAGAGTCATCCAAACAGAACTCAAAACTCTCAATGAAAGAAGGGGACATTTGTCCACCAAATTTCAGTTTCTGTTATTGTTTAGTAATCATGGCAGAAAAAATCACAGAATGATTAAATTTAACTACAAAGTGAAAATAGGAATGTACATTAAGTCTGATGGTCCATGAAAGAAAATAAAACAACAACAACACTTTCATTTTACTGCTCCATGATAAATACGCTTCCATGTGGAGGATTTAAAGTGTAAACCTGGGGAATATCATTATTCACTTTAATACTGAGTTTTTCCAATTAAAATATATTTCAAAAAGAAGAGGAAACAGGAGGAAAACCACAAAATGTATCTTACAGTTAATACATTGTGTCAACTTGAGAAGGTTAGAAGTTTAACTGAGAGACTCAGCAGGGAGCCAGGGCTCTTACTTTGTAAATATCCTCATCCTGTGCAAAGGAGGGCAAGGAGATTTTGGGAGTGCTACACCCACCCTGAAGGCTGGGGCAGGGGTGGCCTGTGTACAATTTGAGGGTGGAGGCTTGCGTTTTTGCTCCCTCTCTTTTGCTCTGGCTGGTGCCTTGAAGTGTCGTCCCAGTGCCATGCCACCCTGCCTTGGAGTCAACTGATTATGGACTGAAATCTCCAGAAACTGTAAGCTAAATAAACCTTTTCTTCCCTAATTTTGGGTGTCAGGTGTTCGTCTCAGCAACAAAGAAAAGTAACCAAGACAGTGTACTAAGTGTTTAAGAAGTGACTATTTCCATTACTCTTGTTTGGGCCACACAGAAAATGTGTCAGTTCCACCCGTCGTCCTGATTGACAGAGCCTGAAACTTTCAAGTATGATACTGAAAATAAGGAAAGCATAATTTTAAAAAGACGAAGGGTAAAAAATATTCTCTTTGAGTTCTGTATTTTATTAGATCTGAACACTGTCAGGTATAGCATTCCCAGGAGCTAACTAGACTTTGAGATGGACTGAAATGATTTTATAGCCCTGACAGCTTTCCTTTCATGGCCCACTTGGAAGTGGGTGAGAACTGTAGAGGAACACACTCAGGGGCTTCCTCCTCTCGTTCACAGCACCCCGATTCTAGGTCTACACTGAGCCACATCAGAGTTGGAACTGGGCTGAGGACCAGACAGTTGGTAAAAGCAGAAAAAGTAAGAAGAAAGAAATCCTTACACTTTTCCATGACACTATTAAGCAGATGAAATAATGTTAACAAAAATATGTCATTTTAGTAGTCAACTATTTGTGTTTTTATTCCAAAGGTAATCCATATTGAACCATGAAATGAAAATAATTGTTTTGCATGAACATTTGTGTTTGGAGAAGAATATGCAAAGTGCTACTTATATTCAATGGTTAAGAAACACAAGCAGAGGCTGCGGCAGAATATTGTGGAAGTACAGGTAGTTTACAACATGTTCTCAGAGCGAAAGCACCCATGCTCTCAAGGTAACACCTTTCCTCCTTTCCCACTCCAAATGCTGGGTACAACTCTAACGATGCATATTCATAGGACTTGATAGTTTTTAGGAGTGCTCTTCCCTGCACCATCTGACCCTCAGGGTGACAAGGAGTGCAATCCTACTTACACCTAAGGAAATCGGTGTTTAAAAGAGGTACGAGAATAATTCTCAGAGCCAAAGTTTAAAAGGATGGACAGAATCTGAATTCAGGTCATGGCACATTAAATCCTGGGCTCCTCCAGTAATACTATAGGAAAGTATCTCAGTAGAACTTCCTTTTCCTATTTTTCTATGCTTTCCTCAGGAAGCATTAGTTATCTATACTAAAAATGTTAAGTGTCCCTTCTGCTCTCCCCTATTTCCAACTAGAAACTTTAAATAAAGACTGTCCTCTATTTATAGAAAACTTCGGACTTAGCTTTTACATAACCATCAATTCTGAAATGATCACAATCCAGCCTCTCCATTGCCACCCCATCATCTCTTTCATCAATCTTCAAAACTGTTCTACATTCTAACAAATTTATTCAGTACTGCCCCTTGCTGATGACAGGGTTCCAACTTTCAGCACACAGTACACCGTCGTGATCCAGCTCAACCCTTTCAGCTTCGTTTCCTTGGATCCTGTACCACAAGTCCCACATTATGCTTTCCTAAGACATCAAACCCTATGTCCTCTGGAAATGCCATGTACAGCACTTCCACACTTCTCTGCCTCTTCACAGAGTGACCTCCTGTTAATCCTCATAGGTATGGAGCAAACTTTAAGTTAACACAGTACTGGATCCAAACCTGTAGAAATGCAGATTCGAATCAAAAGAAGGATGATTTGTTTGGATGCTGTAACTGAGGTATTAAGACTCCTTGTGTTCCTTGCTTGTAGTCTTTAAAAATGTGACAAATTGCCTGACTTGCAGTGGTAGTATTTCCTCAGGAAAACTGAATTACAATTCTCAGGCTTCCAGCAGCAAAGTTATGACTATACTCTGTATTTCAGTGTGATTTTATGGGACCTGGCCATTATTTCTATCCTAAGCACCCACTCTTCAAGTTTTATCAACTTTGTAATTAAAAAAAAATGAGCCCAAGAAAAATATACCCATTTCAAATGTGTGATTGTCCTTTCAAAAAAACCTAGTCATCTAGTCACCAGGTAAAATGATGCAGAGTAGTAGTGCAGACATGCTAAAGTAGAATGCAATCTGTGAAAGTAACCCTAAATTGTATTTAAGTGCTACAATTATGATAACACTATCAATGGAACTAACAGGGTATCTACTAGAGAATTTTAAATATTTATGTGCACAAAGATTGCTGCATTTTCTTTTGGTAGAATAACAAAGTTCAAAGTACACTGATGAACATTATCATCGGGATTTTTGGTAATCAAT
This sequence comes from Cuniculus paca, assembly GCA_004365215.1. Lineage (NCBI taxonomy): Eukaryota > Metazoa > Chordata > Mammalia > Rodentia > Cuniculidae > Cuniculus > Cuniculus paca. The sequence goes on from RJWT010001144.1 coordinate 45,967, forward strand.
ACCAATTAAAAGTTACATTCTAAAATGTGTATCAGGTGTTACTGGAAATTGCATCTATCTCAAAAGCAGCTATTGAAAAGTTCATCAAAAAGAGTAAATAGTGTATCAACGGTCCCAAGTGAGTGATGAAAGCCTCATGCAGATGACAAGCCACATATCAGTTGGAAGCCAGGGCTCAGACTCTTTGGCACCAACAATGTTTTCTTAGTTTCCTAAGTATGCACAACATCACACTCGCCCAGTTGGCTTGGGATACCCTTATTTATTGCTTCATTCTATTAACAGCCAATCTGACTTACTTATATTCCTGACAAATCCATTTTGTAATTTTAATTAGCACTTCTAATGCTTCTGCACTATTCAGTATTTATTTTTTTTTGCTTTCTCTCAACAAACACTTGCTCAGTACCTGTGATAGGCCTGGCACTACCCCTATCCCACATCCCTTGACAGTTCACAGGGCTGAAGCCAGGGCCCTCACACTGAGCTATGTCCCCAGCACATCCTGCCCCCACCCCTTCTTCCTTCCCTGAGATGGTCTCACAAAGTCACCAAGTTGTCCGGGCTGGTTTCAAACTCAGGATCCTCCTGCCTCGGCTTCCCAGGGTGCCAGAGTTACAGGCATGAACCCTCACATCTGGCTCACGTCCCTTTTCTCAGCGAGGCTGGGAGAAGACAGACTGATGACAGTCATTTTCCAATCAGCATTTTTATTCATTTATTCGGTAAATATTTCAGAGCAACTCCAATATGACAGCTTGGTTTGCGGCTTTAGGGACATTACAGTGAACCAAATGTTCCTGTTCTCTGCTCATGGGCTTCCCATTCTGCAGGGAAAAGAAACACTGACAAATGGAACTAGCATCTCACAGCAAAGAGGAGAAGAAAACACCAGCAATGAAAGTAACACAGAAGAATGTAAGGAGGAGGAAAGAGCTTCCGGCAGGGTGGGGTCTGAGAACAGCTCTGTCCTGGAAGCCAAGGCCTAACTGAGGAGCAGCCTCCAGAAGACCTGGGGGAAAGCAGCGCGGAAAGAAAGTAACTGCTGGAGGCTCTGGGTCAGAGGGTCGCTAGCAGGGACAGGACAGGCGGGGGCAGGCACATGGTGCAGGCAAAGCCGTAGACAGAACAGGAGGCGTCACTGTGCTGGGTCACTGGTCCCTAAATGCATTGCACACGGAGATCACCAGGAAGGATGCTGTTAAGAATCCAGATGCCAGGGATCTAGCTCAGCGGTCTAAGCGCCTGCCTGGCAAGCGCAAGGTCGTGAGTTCAATCCCCGGTGCCGCAAAAAAAAAAAAAAAAAAGAATCCAGATGCTCGAGCGACATCCAAAGATCCGTGAGATCAGAAGCCCCAGAGCCGGAGTTCAGGGCTCTGCGGAGCTCTCTGTGTGGTTCTGATACGCAGCCAGGGCTGCAGGCAAGGACTAGGCCTTCACGAGGAATTTAAATTTCAGTCTTGTCACATGACCAGTCACTTAAAGGTCAACACTTCACCTGAATTCTCTGTTGGGCACCTGATTGTTTAATTTCTACGTAGATGTTTAGCAAGAAGGAGCGAAACACATTAGGAATACATTGCATTCCAAATTCCAGTTCAAATACTTGAGGTGAAAATGGCTTCTTTTTTTAGAAAAGTCCAAAGCAATTATATTCATTTGTATTTACTGGTTTTATGTATTCTCTGTGTATTCTAGAACACATCTGCCATAATTTGTAAATAATTTTCTGAGAGGAAAAGATATGCAAGAAAACTAAGATAATTTTTGTTTACATTATTTCTTGGGGGAAGTACTAGGGATCAAACCTCAGGGGCACTCTACTACTGAGCTACATCCCCAGCCCTTTTTATTTACTTTTTATTTTGAGACTTTTTTTTTTTTTTAAAGAGATGGGGTCTCACTGCGTTGCCCAGGCTGGTCCTGAATTCCTTGGCTCAAGTGACCCTTCCACCTCAGCCTCCTGAGCAGCTGAGACTACAGTGGTATCTCTGTTCATGAATGCTTTTGTTGGCAAACAATTTGATTAACAAAAGCATTTGGCAAAACTTTCTTTTTGCTTGCAAACTCCACATTTGGTGATAAGCGTGACTACGGCCATCTTTCCTGCACAACACAAATGTGGCCATCTTTTCCAAAATTGTGGAACAAGTTCGTGATCTAAGGTACCACTGTATAGGCACCCGCTACCACAGCTGACATTATTCTTTTGATGAGCTGTACCTGATCAAGGTAATTCTGTTACTGAAGATTATATGTGCACTCGAGTCCATCTGCTGAGAGGACACAGCCCTTTTGCAGTATGCAATTTTAACAAAAGTTCACTGACAGGAGCTTAATGGCATAAACTTAGAGGGCAAGTCAGGTTGACTTAGTAAGACAGTCAGCGCCTGAGAATCCTGATGTGTTCATATGATTTGAACATGTTTATGTACTTGGCAGGTACAGTTGGTGTTTCTGTTGTTTAAATAAATTCTTGCAATGTCTTTTCTTGGAGTGTGTTCAGTAGATAATGAAGTCCTCTAGTCATAGTGAAAGCTTACATTTTTCCGACTGTTAGTGTCACTTTAGGCTCTTAATTTTTAACAGCTACCAAGCAACCTCAATTAATTGTAAGAAAGGCAAAAGCAATCAAGGACTGGTACTACAGCAAGAAAGAAACCAATCAACTAAAATCTGACTTCACTACTGTGTGGGGCTCAGGTCTTGAGAGGAGTTGCACTGTGAGCATCTATTAGCACACAGAAAAATGCCAAGTACTTAAGGGAACTTAATTAAAAGCTCAACCCTTCAACGGAAGATAAACTTATGATGCTCCTTTAGTCATCTACTCAAAACAGTTCATCAAAACATGTATAATATTATTATTACACTATCAGAAATTTTTCTTACAAGGAATTTTAAGGCACTAGTCATCTTTTCCGCACAGTCCACTGGTCATGGAACTTACAGCATACGAGTTAAAATGAGTGGCAACTTCCACTCCAGTCTTTCTTCTTAATGTTTTATCTGTCAGATACAAACTGGGCCATCTCCGTCTCAGTACAGCCTCTGCAAATCTTTCAGTACCTTTATAACAATCCACAGTATTCTCAGTTGATATGAGATACCTGTCTTCGCTTAGTGCCCTACACTGAAATGAGAACTATGTTTTATGTCTATTTGCATATTCACGGTACTTTCTTTGTGGTGCTAAACAAACAACCTAATTAATGAATGAATAATGAAGACTTAGCAACAGTCCACTGCTGAAGGAAGACACGGGACAATAGCACAGTGCTGGTATGAACTTGTGCAGACAGACATTGCCACTCCCGTGCCCTGACTCCCGTTTGCCTCCCTTACTGAAAGAGAAGTAAGAAATACTTGAAAGTGTGAAATGAGTGGTAGGGCTAAGTTCCAAACAAGAAAGGTCTATCAATGGGAAAATGGGTTGCTTGAGTAAAGACTGCAGACTTAAATGAAAATAAAATAGGACCCTAAATTCATTCAGCCACTCACTCCTTCAGCAAATAATACTGAATATCTAACATACACCAGGCACCTATTACATATGAAAATAAGTAAGACAATCCCTGCCTCCAAGCAGCACACAGTCAAAATCTATAATGGATGGTAACAAAAGCAATGCCAGAGCTATGAAGAACTGACAAATCTGTAAGTACAGTAGTTAATTGGGAAGAAAGTTCTACTTCGGTATCTTAGAATTAAGTCTGCAGGATTAGTAGAAATGAGTGCAGCAGAGGAAGCAGAGGGGACCCATTCCAAACAGTGGTATCGACGTGAAAGGCTGTAGAGTGTGCGCAAAGAATGAGCATTCTCTGCAGCTGGAGCAGGCCTGCAGTTAGGGAACTGCGAGAAACAAGACAGGAAAGGGAGAAAGGGCTTCGCAGTAGGGCCTTGCCTGCTCTGGAGAGGGTCCTTCCAGCAGTGGCAGCCCACTGAGCAGTGTGAAGAAGCAGAGGGAATGCTGAATTCACGGTGCTGACTAGAGGATTAGTAGGAGGAGGAGGGTAGGGAACCACTTAGGAGAGGAGCTATGAATGAATGAATGAACGAACAAATGAACAAACAAGTAATCACAAGCCTAAAAGGTCAGTGTTTAAAGCATTGATAAAATCTGGTTATGTGATGAACACATCAACTTAACACAAGTACTACCATGATAATCAATGAGTTAATGATCAATTGGAAATAAACAACTTGCAGACTTTTAGTAGAAAACTAATAAATATAACATTTCATTCCTGCTTAAAAGAAATGAACATCAATTTTTACAAGTAAATAAGAATGAACAATAAATTGCTGCATGTATTTCATAGGACAACCAGATACTAAAATAAATTGAAATGATCAGAAGATACATTATCAAAATCTGACGTTCCAATTACCTACTTAACTGCTATTTTTGTTATCTCCATAATCCAATTCTAATTATTTTAAATTATATTGCTAAATGTTGCTTTTATGAGTTTAATATTTACCTATGTTTGAAAAACATTTAACAGTTTACAATTTTCTTTGTTTGAAAGACAATCTGACAGTCTTAAAAGTCAGAATGCAATTTAATAAACAAATCTACTAATTTCATTAGAAGAATTTACCTAAGGGTAAATTGCTGGGACAAATTATGGCTATGACATGGAATAAGCAATCTTATGTTGGAGCTGAACTTTTCTACACTTAGTAAATTAGAGCTACTGCCCTCAACCTCATGGTGACAATTTTCATTGTCAGTAGCCAGACTGATTGCCAAAACATGATGTGCTTTCTCAGGTACAACAATCACAGTGAACTGTGATGACTGATCCTACTATTTCCCACCATTTTATATCACCTTTGACCCTGGAAGAGGGCTACACAGCACTGGTCTCTTGCCAGTCTGGGAATTTCAGAGAGGCAACAGTTTTCTGGTCTTTGGTTCTCACAAGTTGCCACAGGGCTGGCTGTTTCACAAAAACCAGCTGAGTAGTACTGTCGTGGAAAGCAATGAAGAACCCAAGGCAGTACGATGCAGTGAGTAGGGCCTACCTTATGCAGGCTAAAGATCCAAACAGCCAAAAACTTGCCAAAGCACACTTCATGCAGTGACGGAAGACCAACTAAGCGGCTGCTGCCAACAGAAAGGTGACATGGTACCTGCACATTGAGCACCCTAAACGTCACTTTCACCATTCATATTTAAGTTCAACCATACGGTTCTTGATATTTTAAAAGATTAATTTTAAGAACAACTGGGATGATCTGTCAATACTTACAGAGGACTTGATTTTAGGAAGAGACATAATTTCTCCTTTTTAGGGACATTTTTCCTCTTTTCTTATAAAAACACAAGGTTTCCCTGTATGGCTTTCATTGTTTGTTTTGACTGATTTTACTCTATTCTGCATGGTTTGATTGTAATATGTCTGAAGGTGTAGGCAACTATTCTGAAGATAACAAATATTATGGTAGCCAATGCTGTTTTGCTAATATCTTGAAACTCTGTATTGCTTACATTGTTTTGCTTTGTTTTGTTTTGTTATGTTTTGTTTTGTTTCTACTGTTTTAGTTAGTTGTATTTTGTTTGATTTTACTTATCCCTGATGATATGGGCAGGTATACTGCAGATAACAAGAGGCATTATGGTAGCCTTACTGATTGCTTTTTACCCTGTTTAAAAGTCATGTACCATGTTCATTGCCTTGTTTTGATTCACTTTACTCTGTTTTGTTTTGTTTGATTGTACTCTTTCC
>RJWT010001145.1:0-51698 GCA_004365215.1 Cuniculus paca
TGTATGAATCTGTATTCCAGAATCACTACAATAAATTATGGGGCAAGCACTGTCCTAGAATAAGGCAAGCTATTAAAGTCTTTTTAACATTTTTGTATTGGCATACATGTACAATACATTATATATACTACTTTTTTCACTGTGTTATCTTATTACATACGCATATCACATCCTGAAGGGTAGTAAAGTCGTGTAGACTAAGAACAAAGATATGGTGCTAAGTCAGAGCCAATGTAAAGCCAAAGAAAAATAAAAACAAACGTCCACAAACAATTCATACATGAATGTTCATAATAGCATTATTCATAATGGCCAAAAATGTAGAAACAACTCAAATGTCCAAATAATGAGATTTTTTTAAATGTGGTATATCCATTCAATGTAGTATTATTCAGCCATAAAAAGGTATGAAGTAATCAAGGCATGCTGGTACATGCCCATAATCTCAGCTACTTGGGAAGCTGATGTGGGACGACCACGAATTCAAGCCCAACCTGGCAGCATAGGTAAACTCTAACATCCCTAAAAGGGGAGAGGAACATGAAGTACTAATACATGTAGTACTCACTATACGACGAGCCTTGAAAAATTACACTAGGTAAAAGTAGACAGACACAGAAGGGTACCTATATTGTATGATTCCATTTGTATGAAATATCAAAATCCACAGAAAGTAGTGGCTGTCAGGGGTTTGGGGGTGGGGGTAAAGTGACTGCAAATGGGTACAGGGTTTCTTCATAGAGAGATAAAAATCTTTTGTAACTGGACAGTGGTTAAGGTTACACAGCCCTATGAATACACTAAAAAAAACAACAACAACAAATCAATCAAACACTTAAAAAGGGTAAATTTTATGGTATATAACTATTATCTGGATTTTTTAAAAGGGAATTTTCACCATTTATCCTGCCTCAAGGACATGACATAATTCCATTAGTAAAGCCAAGGACTAGTTTTTGGACTTCAGATAATAACTTTATTAATTGAGAATCATGATAGCAAAGGGTATTCAAATATTAAGGTCAAAAGAAAAGGTGGAGCCAGATGTGGTGACACATCTCTGTAATCCCAGCACTCCAAAGGCTGAGGCAGGAGAATCACAAGTTCAAGGCCAGCCTGGGGTACGTAGTGAATTTGAGGTCAGCTTGAACTACAAAGTGAGACCCTGTCTCAAAATACCCAAAGAACAGATGCAAGCCACCTTTTACTGATAATATCAAGAACAGCCTTGAGGTGACAAAAGATATCTGAAGGCAAAGACACAGTACCTTCTAAGTGACAAAGAGATGACGAAGGTCTACCTAAAATGGTGTGAAGGAAAAAGATTTATAAATTGTTCTGAAGGAGGAAAGGACAGTAGGCCAGTCATCTCTAGTAACAGGTAATAAGAGAAAAAAGTAAAACAATAAGGATTGAATTCAATAGTAAAATGCACTACAAGAAAGATGATACCAGTCATAGTGAATAAAATACATCTATTGACACTGATTTGGCATATACAGTTCCCAACTGACAAATATATCATTACATTTCAAATATTTCTAAATCACAATTCTAAACCTATTTGTCCAGAGAAATAATGTCCAAAGTAGTTAAATTTGCAAATGGTGTACAATAATTTATTATAAATTTTTATTATTTCTATTTTCTTAGCAGAAATCTAGTGTACCAGAAGTTTTATCCCTACCTCCCACCTCTTCACATACCCTAGCTTCACAAAACATTGCATTACTTCCTAAACTTTAACTAGAGAAAGAACTTCTTTCCCCTCCAATCTGTTGCCATAACCACTTCAGGAATATAGAAAGCTCTGGCTGCCTATTCCTCATAGAGGTGAGGCCAAAGCAGAATCACTTGCTGTGCAGAGCCGTAAGAATGAACTTTTGCCATGGCAGCTTTATATACAAGAGAAATTCTTAAGTCTGACACTTGGATTTTAGAGGCTGCTTGTTATCATATGGCTCACATTCTTAAAGTGGCAAGCTATCACACATACAATTAAGGTGCTTGATGTACACAGATATATGTATGCCCACTGTTTAGTAACAGAGATCTCATCATTCCAGTGGGTGCAATGACATATGTATAGTGTATGCATATACCACTATATGTACAGCAAGAGCTCAAAAACAAGGGAGAGAAAAGGCATGAGAAGAAAAATCAGATCCATGTAACTTCACAGGGGTCTGCAGGAAACACAATGAAGTATCCCTGTTCATCTTACTCCTTTTGGAATGCCTTTTCTGATGAGATCCTTCCATATCCTAAAATCCAAGTCAAATTTTGGCATCTTTGAGAGAATTTTCCTAAAAATCCTAAACAGATGGGGGCTTCCTTTCTTTGTTGCAATAACATATTAATTACAGTGCTTATTCAACTGCTGCAGTTTCATTTACAAGTTTGTTTCTCTAGTAGATATTTCCTCAAATAATGGAATGTGTTATTCATCCTTGCCTTCCCAATACCTTGAACAATATTGGGCACTAGACGAATTCAATAAAAAGCTGTTGAATGGATTAATGAATGGATTTCTTCAAATGTCAGAAGATACAGCAAAAGTAGTAAGTCACAGACAAATTCCAAATGAATTAATTTGCTAGTCTTGCTATTAAAAAAGAAGGTATCTAAGCTGAACTCAAAATAGTCTAAGCAGTGGGTCTAAATGTTCTGAATAGTTAAAGATAAACTGAAATGCAAGCAAGTAAGAAATACACACAAGGCATGGTGACCCACACCTGAAATCGCAGCACTCTGGGAGGCCAAGGCAGGAGGACTGCAAGTTCAAGCCCAGGCTGTGCAATTTTGCAACTTAGTGTTACTCAGTCTCAAAGTAAAAAATGCTTGAGCAGGGAAGGGAGGGAGTGTGTGCTGGAGATGTATGTAGCGCAGAGAGAATGTCCTGAGTTCATTCCCTAGTACTTGAGGGGGGAAGTACACAACTTTTCCCTCTCTGTCACACATTAGAAGGTTATACCAGTAACTCCTTATTGCACATATAAATTTCTGAGTGACAAAGTATAAACAGAAAGTATTGTCTTCAGTGTTTATAATACTTACATAAAAATTCAGGATTGAGGGGGAAAGGACGATAGGATGCTGACTTGTTTTTATTAGATTCCGCTAGGGAAAATAAAGAATTCCAAGCAAGTTCTGATCATATTTAACGAATTAAAACAAAGCTCCAACACAAGCTCAGTGTGAAAAGTCCCTTCGGCTGGTCACCAAACAAATGGTTCCCAGGAATGAGAGCTGGTAGCAGCCCGAAGTCTAGGGAGCATTACACATGTAAAGTAGCTGATGGGTGTTTGGAAACTACCTAGCATCTTTTTGGCAATTGAGGAGAACCAATATGAACAGTAAGAGTAAAAAATATACAAGTGTATCATTATCTAGGGTAAAATTTGTTTCAATGTTTGCCTAATCTTGCCAAAGTATTACATTTTATATTTGTAATTTTTACTTCCTCAAACCATAATACTTTTCTAGAAAAGATCCTAAAAAATTATCTACTGAAACTCCCTATCCTTAGTTTTGTAAAAAGCAAACAATTTACCCAAGATCATATTCTTGAGAGGCAGAGGATGAACTGAAACTCAGGTCACCAGTACTTCTAGTTTAAAGCTCTTTCAACTAGATAAGAATTTTCACCATGCTAACATGCCTTTCATTAGGGTTTGGTACCAAACACACACACACACACACACACACACACACACACACACACACACACACACGGTCCTAATTATATAACACTTGGCCTTTTGAACATAAGTTACAACAGACATAGAACCTTTTGTTTTTCTGTTTTGAAGATAAATTCCTACTCCTAGTTGATTTTTTAAACTCTACAAATTTCGGGTACCTATAGTCACAGTCTGATATCTAAAATTTTATTTTCTCGTAAGTTTCCATTCTTCCAAACAATGTCTGATTGCCTAAATTCTATAATTTACTTAATGAACTCCCGCTGCTGCCCAGTGAGCACTCTTTTGGCATTCAGGTGCAAAGGGCATTACCTCACTTATGGTGACAGTGAGAACAAATTAATTCTGAGATGTACCACACTTTTATTTTAATCCTATTAAAACGTGAAATTAACACAACTATAAAAGGCCTCTTTCTCATGTATGTAATCATGCCTCTAATAATTTCTTCCACCCCTATGCTCCTTAAGATGCTGATTTTATCCTCACTGTGGTGTGCTAGCAGCATAGGATTACTAATTCCCTAAGTCAAAGAAGTGGTCTATCAAGCTATTTTATTTCCTAAAACTTAATAATTTAAGCTAATTTCTCTTTCACTAATCATTCATGTTCTCTGCTCACTGGACTACTGAAAGGATACAACATTTATATATGATCATTTTAATAGTCAAATATGTCTAAAAACTTATTTACATTATTTAACTGCATTGTAAATCTCAGGATTCTCTCTGAAGTTGTTACTGTTGTAGCTCATAGATTACTATGAAATTTCAGCTGCAGAATATGTAATTTAATTTGAAAGTAAATCAATACTAGAAGTAAATTCTTTGATCATCCTATTACAAAAGATTAAACAGTCACAAGTTTTATTTTATCAAGACTAAAATGCATTAAATTACATTTTGCTGACATAAGATCAAAAGAACCTCATAAATATAATGCAATATTTTACCAGAGTATATAAAAAAGCCAAATCAAAAAAGTATTCCCTCTAGAAAACAAAAACTGTTTCAAGTAATTTTAAAATTCGCCTGGGGACCGGGGATTATAGCTCAGTGGCACAGCACCTGCCTGGCAAGCACAAGGTACTGAGTTCAATTTTCATTTCCAAAAAATAAAATAAAATAAAATAAAATTCTCCTGATATTTGATCCACTACACACAAAAAAAGTTCTTCATATAAACAGAATTATTAAAGGCTGCTGGGGGGGAAAAATTTTTTTTTCAAAATGCAATGCTATTTTGCAGCCATCATAAATGACTAACAAATACACACTATACATCAGGTATTTTTAAATTGTTTAATTCTTTTCAAATTATTCTTTCTTCTAAATTAAAACCTGACCATTAAAATATAGAATATGTTTAAAAGTACCTCCTGCCAATAATACTGTACATTTTAAGTATAAAATAAAATCAAATTTAAAACAATTGGCATATTTTAATTAGCTTAAGTTGGTAATTTATAAAAACAGAACTGGCTTCTTTCACAGGGATTAACTATAATCTAAGGTCATTAGAATTTTACAAAGCATATGACAGATTGGTCAAATGTCAGATTGGTCTGTCTAATTTCACAGGACTAGGAATTTTATGAATATTCTCCAAATTACATGGGGAGATGTTTTAAATCTGAAAAATATTACTGTCTATAGTAGGTAAACAAGGATAAGTTTTTAAAACAATCATTACAGAGTAAAACTTAAATGAGAAATCTAATTAGACAACAGTCAGTTTCGCCAGATGTTGATTTCTCAAATGTCAGCAAACTATCCATTCCGTTAAAAACTACTTTTGCATACAGGCAGAACCCATAGTATCAAGTTTTCAGATCCCTACCTTTCTTGCCCACGTCTGCACTGCTTTGTTGCATAAAAGCACGGAAATACACCCAAATTAATTAGAGCTACTTTCTCTTAGAATCCATTTTAAATTATTTTTTAAAATATTTCAGCAAATCTAAGAAAAATGTTGACTAAATACTTCCTTTTCCAACATCCAGAACACTTAAGTATTTATAAATATGGCCTCCCCCCCCCCGCAAGGGAACTACTTCAGCTTTATGAATGGTTTCATTTTATGGAGTCCCCTAGTTTTTTAAACAAATTATTTTAAACATCGAATACCTGATAACCAAACCAACAGTGATGCTCAAGGAAAGCCACTTTGTTTCTAATAAAATCGAAAGATTATATAAGGAAACTGTAACATCTTTCGAATAATTTTCTAAAAGGCAGCAGATATAAAATCCATTTTTACAAGAAGAAAAGGCGTTAATAAAATACGTTTTCTCCCCAACTAAGAATTACGTTCCATTTTGTCAATACTACAAAACATTCATCTACTGACAAAGGAAAAAGGAACACTTCGCTTGCCTGTTAAGAAACTAAAATGGGAGCATTACTAGTCATGGGCTTAATTAAGTTATTTCTAGGGGGGAATATTTAAAGGAAAGAAATTGCCAACCGCTAAATCGTGGGGAGACAGCCTGAAAAAGAGCTCCTGTTTGTCACTTGCCTTTTTCCCCACCACCCACCTTGCACCAAACACCCATTGTTCTACGTAAAAATTCACAGCTAATGATATCTAAATACCAACTGCTACGTTTATGTTGCAGATGACCACTATGAGGTACTCTCTAGGACCACATTCACTTGCTGCCTTTTTTCCCCCAAATAAAATCCAAATCGGATCAAGAAATCGATCACCAACTGGGGGAAAAGGATAACAGCTTCCCCTCCAAACTGACGCATGTCACTCCAGAGGCAGGTGAGCAAATTCCCCAAAGGTTACCATAATAAATCGACCACAGGAAAAAAAAAAATCATGAAAACTGCCGTGTTTTTTTTTTAAACGAATTTTTAAAAGTCCAGTACTAAAATTCTCGAAAAGTCTACAGCCCGTGGGGAAGTGAGTCCTCCTCCTCCTCCTCCTCCTCCTCGCCAGCACTGTGGAACACAGGCGCAGCGCGCAGGGCTGCTCACGGGGTTAGACCCCACTTCCTCCCGGAGCCGGCCGGCGGGGCCGGGAGCGGCGCCGAGGCAGCGGGAGCCCGGCACCTCGGCGGCCTCTCCCCCGGCCACCTGCCTGGGCCTGCGGGAGCGCCGCCCAGGGCTGACACTGGCGGACACCAACACTCACCCATCCTTCCTCTTGGCTTTGTAGACGTGACCGTAAGTGCCTCGGCCAACTTTGCAGCCCTCGTATTCAAACAGGTCCTCGACCCGCTCCCGCTCGCTGCTTAGCTTCACTTTGAAGTCATAGTCCATTGTCACAGCCCCCGAGGCCGGGGAGCTGGGTCGGGGGGCCGGGCGGCCGGGGTGGGGACCCGGGAAGCGCCGGCAGCCGCAGCCCCCGGGAGCCCGCCCGCTCTACGCCCGCCGGCCGCCGCACCGGCCCGACTGTCGCGGCGAGCGCAGGAGGAGGCCCAGCGAGCGCGCCGCGGACATCCAGGGGCGCGGCGGGGCAGAGGCCGGCCGGGCCGGCGCGCAGGGTCCCCGCGGCCGAGGGACGCCGAGGGGCGCGGGCGGGGGTGGGGAGCTGGCGTCCCTGCCCTGCTCCCCGCGGGCTCCCGGGGCGCCGGCGCCCTGCTCACTCCGGCCGCGCGCCCCGCTCCCGCAGCACTGGGAGCGGCGGGCGGCCGCGGCGGGCTCTCCGCTCTCACACGCGCACTCACGCCTCGCCCGCTCCCGCACGCTCACTCGCTCGCACGCACTCGCCCGCTCGCTCGCTCTCCCATACACTCAGACAGAAAGGCAGCGCCGCACAACAGCCGGTAGCGCCTCGAGAGAGGAGGAGGGAGGGCACGCGCGGAACACGGCCGCGGCTGTCGCAAAAACGTCGCGAAGCCTCTGGCCGCCTCCGGCCCTTCCTCCGGCCGGTGCCCGCCACGGCTGGCTACCCCTGCTTGCGTCCGCACCCGGGGCCTGAGTGCAGGCAGCGAGGGAGCCGCTGCCCAAAGCTGCCGCCAAACGCACCACGTGGACCGGCCCCTCCGGCGGCCGGGTCCCAGACTACAATACCCAGCATGCAATGGCGGCCGCTGCCCCCGCCCCTTCTACGACTCCGCCCCGCGCGGTGGGAATAGGGAGCATTGCATAATGGGATTGGTAGTCCAAGTTGAGCCGCGTTTCAGTGATTTGGGGATGACGCGCGCGCGCGCACACACTCAGAGACTTGCGCGCGCGCGCACACACACACACACACACACACACACACACACTCAGAGACTTGCGCGCGCGCGCGCGCACACACACACACACACACACACACTCAGAGACTTGCGCGCGCGCACACACACACACACACACACCCCCCGCCGGTAGAGTCTGATTTAGGACATAAAGTTAGCCAAAGAGATCCAAATATGAGGGATTAGTTAGTATTAGAATCACATTTTGTACCACTTATGAACTCCATAAGTTATAGGAGACTAGCATCCCAAAAAGCCTATACGCTATTTGTAAACGCCTCACAGACTATGTGTTGGGGTACTCCTGCGTTCTCAAGCTACCGAAGTAAGGGTTGCACAATGGCACCAAGATACTGACACACATTACAAATATCGGTAAAAGTGAGTCCATGATGAGTACAGCATTCTGCACTTATGCCTATAACAATACCAGTTTTTACTTATGATTACAGTCATGGAGCCAAATCTATGGAAATTCGCTTATTAATCATTTTAAGATGCACAAGATGCCTGCTAGAGGAATCCCAGTATCTTGATAATATTCCCCCATTTTGTATTATCCCTCTTATTTGCATGTTTGGTTTTAATTTTGCGTTTTCACTTGTTAGTATTTCCACTAAAGCTCCCCAGTTTAATGGAGAATATGAGCTTTTGTACTTCCAAACTTTCATAACACTTATTTTTCCTCACATTTCCTGTAGTATTAGTCAAATTATTTTGCCTTTTATTTTCTTTCCCTTGCTAGATTATAAATTCCTACAGGGACCCATATTTGCTTCTTCCCTAACACGTAGTATCATGCCTTGATTGTGGTGCACAGTAACCATTTTTTACTTAATGAGTAAATAAATATTTTATGTCAAAAAAATTATCCACGCAGACATTTTGTTAATGTTGATGATAAAGTTTTGTGTAGAAAAATTCTCGAAAGTGCCTTCTCTTATATGTTTCCTCAGAGTAAATTAGTGACTCCACCACTGATTTAAAGTAAGTTATTTTTACCTAATATACTATTATTCAGTGATTAAGCATACTAATTCTGGATGAAAGTAATAATTTGGTAATGGGACTGAGTATGCATGTTCTTGGGTCAAGAAAGGAAGCTCACATTGAACTAATGAAGAGACAGCCCTGCTTTCTCCTGAAGAAAGGGCTGCTTTTCTCCTGACACTAGGTAAGAGTTAGGAATTTACACTCCAATATGGTGATACGGTGGCATGAGGTGTGCCCTATGAGATGGTTTCCGGACGGAGAGTTAAAGAGAGATAGCCTCTGCAGCCCCCTACAGGACAACTGATGCATTACGAGCAATAACATTAACACAGTATCCAGTTTGTTGTTTTTAGGAGTAGTTCTAGGCATGTATAAGCGTATAGATGTACATCTATCCTTTCTGTGCTAAAGGGAAGGGCAGAACAAAGTACAAGAGAAACAAAAAACAATAAAGACAGATAAATAACAATAATAGCCCAAAACAGTAACAATATAGGCTTTCTAAACAAGGTGATAGGACACTGTACCCAGTTTTAAGTGTTCCTTTTCCACACGGCATTTCCCTGCTGTGATCCCCAAGCTTTTAACTTAGTCTTAGCAGAGAAGTCCGTGTCTGTGCTTTGGATAGAGGAAATCAGCAGCCAGAAACTCCACAATGCAAGATAAGTGGCCGCAGAGCCAAAGCGATGAACTAGGAGGGGCTCACAGCACATGTTATTATTGTAAAAATTTGAGTAGAATCTGTGTTTAGAGTAGACCTCCTGTAGATAAAAGGATAGAGGTTGGGACTTGTTATTTTAAGTGAATTTAACATAGTAGGGACACGGAGTTGTCATTTCCAATTGATTTTCAACCCCAGGTAATACTGATGTCTTTTTTCTTTTTCCCTCCTTGATGACTTCCACCACACTGTAAAGCCTGTGGCAGGCATGGGGCCATGTTCCTAACAAAACTGTAATAAAACTCATGGATACTTTGCATAAAATATGATTTGATTTACATTCTACACTTAACATCTCCAGTGTTAACATGCTTACCAAAAATCAGCCTCTTATTTTAATTGCCTCCTGTACCAAAACTCACTAAGAGGATATTCTGCTGCTATTTCAAACAAAATTTCTGAAACTGAACTTACCATTCTGTCCTCTGAACTTCTCAATTTTTGTGATTATGGATGCCAGCAGTTATTCTGTTGTTTCCATTACCAGACCTTCTTTTTCAGGCCTTCCCACTTAGTGTCTAGTTCACCTTTACACTATTCTTCTGGCTGAGATCCTTCTTCATGATATCTCTGACCCTTGCAGCTGTTCCCATCCTCCAAGATATAGCTCAGATGCCTAACTTGGTTGTGCAACTTTTCCTGATTCTTGTAACCCAGTATGACTTTTGTTGACTATGAACCTCCATCCCAGCCATGGCACCAGTGCATTTTGTTTGTAACTTATTTAGAAATATCACAGTTACCTTATAATTTAATTATTCATTTTGTGCACTTTTTAAAAATCTGCCCTTTAATAAAGTAATGACTGAGTCTCTGCTTAATCATCTCTGTATCCCCTACAGTGCCAAGCACATAGTTTACATAATTATATTTAATTAGAATGTATCCCATTGGATTGATTTCTTTGATAAAATGGACCTTACTATTAATAAAAGTAGGGTAAAGTCTTTTAAAACATTTTGCACTTTGACTCCAAATGTGTGCTTTTTGCAACAGGACTTAGTGCTTCATGATTTATTAATGCAAAAGCCCAAGTAGGTCTTATATTTGTTCACTTTCACTCTTTATAACTTTAAGTTCCATTTTCCCACTCAATATCAAAGCATGCTTTCAAGGGATGGTATGTAACTTTCCACTCAGCAATTGGTATGTTCATCATCTTTATTGTCAAGAAACACATATGGAGCTTCTATATGTGAGCACCATGTTAGGCCCAAGAAAGGACAAATTAGATTAACTCCAGCCTTTTAACTTTTTTAAAGGAAAGGTTTAATTTGGCACATGTAGACATTTAATTTTTTCAAGGAAAATATTGATGCCAAAATTTCTGAATGAATTCTATGAGCATCCAGAGCATAATTTTGATCTTAGAAGTGACCAAAAATGCAAACAAAACACGCGCAGCATTTTCAAAAATCACTTTTCTCCCAATCATCATGTGAGCATTGTTGGCTCTTGTAGACTCATTTCTGGAAACACAATGACTAGCAGTTGCTGAATTTTATATCAGACAATGTCTGTCATTAGAAACTGACTGCTTCTCAATTCCAGGTCTGAAAATTACAGGAAGGCCATGGAAGGCTGTGTCAAGCAAATTCTAGACCAACCAAGTGTGGTCACGGGGACAAGGGAATATAAGAACATGAGAGCTCCTTTGTCAGAAGAGGTGAGGGAGGTAGGTTAGTGATATCGTAGGAAAAGGAAAAAGCTCTAAGTATTATAAAGGAAGTAAAACAGGGCAATGTGATAGAAAGTGGGACCTGCAGACAATTACTTCATGTTGGTAAATGGCCAAGGTCTCTGAGGAGTGATGCTTCACTTAAGACCTGAGTGTTGAAGAGGAAATCCTGGCAAAAGGAGGGAGCAGAGCAGTTCAAGCATATCAGACATACAAGCAAGCACAGAGGCTGTCAGCCGGAATGGAGACACAAAGGTTTGTGTGACAAATGTGTTATGAGCAAAGGGGAACTCACAGGAACAGAGGATAGGAAGGCAGACAGGGTCCAGATTATATGAGACCTTTTAGACCACAGTAAGAAGTTTAGATTTTATTTTTAGAAAAATAGGAAACCACTGTAAAGTTGTGGAGAGAGGAGTGACCAGACTTGATTTGTGCTTTAAAAGGAATATCCTGGGTGATAGAGGGAGTTCAGGTAATGAGTACCAAAATGCAATTATATAGAAGGAATGAGTTCTGTTCTATAGCACATTAGGGTGACTAAAGTTTACACTAATTTACTATATATTTTATAAAGGACTAGAAGACAGGCGTTTAGAATTTCTCAACCTCAGGCAGGCGTGGTGGTGCATGCCTATAATTCCACCACTCTAGGCGGTTCGTACAGGAGGATAGAAAGTTCCAGCTTAGTCTGGGCAACTTAGTGAGACCCCGACTCAAAATAAATAAAAAAGAGCCCACGATGTAGCTCAATGCAAAGGCCCTGGATTCAATCCTCCTCAGTACTGAAAAAAAATTTTTTTCCAACACAAAGAAATTATCAACTTATTTTTCCCTTCCCCTCTTCCTCACCCCTCACCGTTGTTCCCTTGGATCATTTCCCTATTGCAAAAGATCCATCCCTTGACCCTTTCTGTCCATCCTATATCATATTCTGTGTTTGTATTTTCTCACACTCAAATGAGAGATATATATGGTATTTACCCTGGTGTGTCTGATTTATTTCACTCAACATTTTATTTTCCATGTGCTTCTATTTTCCTACAAATATCTTAAATTCATCAGTTTTCATAGCCAAGGAGTATTCTATTACATATGGATACCACATTTTGTTTATTCAGTCTTCTGTTGATGGGTACACAAGCTGCTTCCAGGATTTAGTTATTACAAATTGTGCTGCCATAAACATTGATATTCAAGCATCACTGTAGTATGATAACTTAAGGTATTTGGGGAAGATACTGAGCAGAGGGGATAGCTAGGTGAGGAGAAGGAGAAGAGGACACAAGAAGAATACAGATATGCCATGTACAGGGAAACCTGCTAACTCTAATTAATGTAAATACTATATGCCATAACATGAACTAAGGCAAATAATATCAACAAGTATGAAAAAGAGGCTAGGGAAACTGGTGGGGGAAGAAGGAGCAGGAGGAAAGAGGAAGGAAATTTTTTTAAAAAGTAACAAGCTATAATATATACATGTCAATACTCCTAAGATGATTGTAAACTGCATGTATTGTAAATGTGTGCTAATAAAAAATGAATAAGTTGTTTAAATGATCAATGTTTGGGGTAATAGAAATAGTGTTAACTTAATTTGATCATTACACTATGTATATAAAATTATCACACTGTACCCCACAAATATGTACAATTATGTGCCAATTTTTAGTTTTTAAAGTAAAAATATGATCCTGGCTACCACGTGAAGAATGGATTTTCAGCAGCAAGATAGAGACAGAAGTGGGGAGTGACAGGACCTGCTGATCAGTTGGAAGAGAAATAAAAAGAAGGTATCAAGACAACTCGTGAAGATAGTACCATTTACTGAGATGGGGAAGGTTTTGAGAGGGATAAGCTTAAGAGATAGAGGGGAAAAAAGTAAGAATTTCATTTTGGAGATGTCAAACATGAGCTATCTCAGGCAGGGAGTTTGGGGGATTGAAAGAATAGGATTAGGACTGGAATTAAGAGTTTAGAAGTCATCAGCTCTAAGAGTTAATTAGATCACCCATAAAGGGTGTAACAGTGAGAAAGATAGAGGTCCCTGAGGACCTCCAACACTCTAAGGCTGAGTAGAGTGAAAACCAGAGGGAAGACTGACAGGAAGAGGCCAAAAGGCCATTTGGCAAATCAGCCTATACAATGTCACAAAAGCCAAGAGAAGAATATGCTTGGAAAAGGAGGGACTGTCTATAATGCTGAACGCCTCCAAGAAGTCAAGCAAGATAAAAGTAGTACTTTTCACAGTATTTGTGAACCTCTTTTAAAACTATTTCCCCCAAGGGATATTTTTAGACTTTTTTGTCCCTAACTGTCCACCTCCATTCAATGTTAATACCACAGATAATCTGTATGTCCATTTTTGTAATGAGGGACTTTGGAAGGTCACAAACCATTGTAATAACTTGATTTTTAAAGAACCAGCCTTTGCTCCCTTGTAGGTGACACTCTCCCATTGATTTACTGATATGCCAGTGATTGTTAACACTGACAAGAATAATAGTATCGTAATGGTGAAGTGGGGGGTTGAAGCTAGCCTGTGTTGGGTTGAAGAGTTTGAACAAGGAAGGAAGGTCCACTTACAGCAGAGTAGTTAAGAGAACCACCTCTGTAACCATGCATGTGAGCTCTGTACTTGAATCTGCTCCTACCTTAACAGGGCAAGCTGCATTATTTAATTGTGTCTCAGTTTTCTTCTTTGCAAAAGTAGAATTCTAGCAGTAATTGGTCATTGCAAAGGTTAAACGAGTTCATAAGATATGTGAACTATTTAGAATCATGCCTAGCACAAGGCAAATGTTCAGTATATGATAGCTATTATTCTTCTCATTCACAACATTAGCAATCATGGGCAGATGAAAGGTAAGACCTACACCATATAATTCAAAATCAAAGAAGAGACTATCATTGGAGGTGGACATGAGGTTGAAGGAAACATTCAGGGGCGATGAAGGTATTTCACTGGTGATTCAATGGAACCAGTTGCAAAGGAAACATTGAGGATAATAGATTTATAACTGTTACAGTATAGCAAGAGGGATTGGTGTCAGTGCTTGGTAAAAGAATTGCCCTGCACAGGAAACACATCTTGACCACAGTCACAGTTAACTAGCAGAAAACAGAAAAGTATAGCAGTTGTTATGTCATGTCTATTGCTGCTCTACAAATAACCCCAAAACAGAATGGCATAAAGCAACAATGTTTTACTCTTTCCCATGAGTACAAAGGTTGGTTGGGCTTGGCCAAGTGTTTCTGTTGGTGTCACCTGACATTGCTTAACTGTAGGCAGTTGCTAAACCGATGCTGGAGAATCTGCAATGACCTCATCTTTATTTCCATGGCCTTGGTGCTGGATATTGAATGGGTATATTTTTGTATGTGACCTTTCTTCTCTCAACAGTCAAGTTAAACTTCCTTACATCATGTGGACATACTCTAACAGTGGAAAGGTCTCCTGAGGCATGGGCTATGGACTCACACATCATCTCCACCACATTGGTTAAACCACGTTGAGAGACCATCCCAGGTCATTGAATAGGCAAATAGACTCCACTTCTAGATAGTAGGAAGTACAAGATGCTACAGCCATGTTTCTCAGTCTACCATTGGCCTGGATGCACATAAATCTCTTGCCCTGGTGAAAGCTAACACAGTTTCTTTACAGATGACTTTCATTTTCTCTGTAAAGCAGAAGAAAAACGCACTTGTTAGGAATGAGGAGAAGAAGTGGAAAAAGAGCGATGATTATATATCTGAAGAGACCACAAGTTTCAAACAATCTTTGGGCATAACGGGAGGGATAGCTGGCAGAACAGCATAGCAGGATTCCTGGTCGATTATGGGGACCATTTGCAGGTGCAGCCATGCATTTGTATCAGTATCCATCTGCCTCATTGTGCGATTTTCATCACCAGCACTCAACAGCCCAGGTGGAGGCTGGACAAAGACAGATGTTGGATTCACCCAGGGCTGAGGCCTTGCCAGCTGGGTATGATGAAAGGAAAATAGGGCAAAACAGATTAGGACTGTTGGCAAGAGACTAGTAAAAATGATAGACCATGATATTTAAGCTGGCTAAGAAGTGACATGAGGACAGGATTTCCCCTTTTACATTATAACACTAGCTCGAAATTTTTTCATTTAATTTTTGCAAGGTAATTTAAAAAATAAATATCTACCTTCTGTGCTTGCTTCCTTTATATCCACAGTAAGACAATTTCATTAAATAAATACTAAGCAAGAATAGCTAAAGTAATAATATGAGTAATAGGTTAAAGTTTTTCTTTGTCTTAACCAAGAGATTACCATCATTCTATCTATTAAAGGTATCTCCAATTGAAACTTTCTCAAATGTATTTTAGATGAATTCTGCTCTCATGGTCTGTAAGTATTAAGAAGTTACCTCTTAAATTGATAATCAATACTATAATTGTGTTCTTTTTTCTCACTAGTAAATACCTTTCTAAATAACTGTATTACTTTTGATTTTTCAGCTCAAATGTATTTTGCTACAAAAGGAATAATAGGTAATCGGTCAGAACACAGTTTAATTTCTAGTTCAGTTTTTCAAGGTTTACTGTGTTACTGTGACTTCTGGTTCCAGTATGTTTCATTTTGCACCTCCTGTACTGCGTTAGTCAGGCCTGGGAAAGCCAAATCTTTCCTGGCTGATTCAGATACAACCATGAATCTCTCCTCTGTGCCACAGAGCTCTCTTCCTATTGCACATAAACATGATTAGGTCACCTCTCCAAGCACCTGATACTTGATACCCAGGGCTCTTTGTTTCCAAGAAACCCCATTCCCAGAACTTCTGGAACTCTTTCTCTCTTAGGATTTTACCCCCCACCAGCAAAGGCTGAGTTCCGCCAGATATTGTCCTTCTTGCTCTGAAACCTTACATCTTGTTTAAACTTTAAAATATTGTTTTACTTATATCATTTCTCTACTCAAAACTCTTCAGTGGCCCTACATGACCTTCTATTGCCTACAGCAACAAGTTCAAACTCCTTCATCTAATATCCAGGTTCTGTATTTACTTAATCCCAACTTATGAAAATCCTGTAAGGTACTTTGCAGTAGAACTGTTAAATTATATTAAAATAGTCAGCTGTGCATAGCTAAGTTTTTCACAACACAGGCTCTTTTATACCTCCAAAATAGTTTCTGACCAGTTTCTCATGAACAACATTCCATTCAATAAAAGAGTGATTCTTTGTATTAGGTGTACGTTGGAGATACATGGGGAATCATCCTAGCAATTCTTTTCTTCCTTATTAATGTTAAATTGTAAAATATTTAATTGATAAATATTCTATGTATTCAAGATGTACAGTGATGATCTGACATATGTATACACTGCGTAATGATTAACACAACCAAATCAACACATCCATTTTACCCCTACTTGCCTTAGATTTTCAGAATTCTTCATCTTTCTTATTGAGTTTGTATTCTTTAATTAACATTTCTTCATTTCCTCACTCCTCATCCCTAGTAACCATCTTTCTATTCTCTGTTTCTATGAATTGGACTTTTTTGGATTCCACATATATTTAAGATCAAAGAATATTTGTCCTTACATATCTGGCTTATTTCGCTTAATGTAATGTCTACCTGGTTTATCCATGTTGTCACAGATGTCAGAATTTCCTTTAGTTATATGAATGAACAATATCTCACTATATTTAATATTTTACTTTATTCATTCATACGTAATTAGGTTGTTTCCATATATTTGCTATATGTAAATAATGCTGCAGTAATATGGAGATCACTTCATGGCACTGATATCATTTCTTTTGGATATATACTCAGAAATGAAACTGCTAGATCATGTGGTAATTTTATCTTGAATTCCTTGAGGCACTTCCATACTGTTTTCTATAATGGATTTATCAATTTCCATTTCCATCAACACTGTGAAAGGGCTCCATTTTCTCCATACTTTCATTAACAATTTTTTTGTCTTTTTGATAATAGTTATTCTAATAGTGTGCGGTTATATCTTTAAGTTTATTATCCTTGATTTTATTATAATTTGTAAGTTTATGTAATTTAATTTTTAATAATACTATTTTTATTGAATGGTTCACAACAAAATTCCTGAAAATTGAGTAAGAGTCTCCTAAAAAGGAACAAGCCACCAGCAGATGATCACTATCCCTAATTATCTAGACAGCCTCAGGATTACAGTGTCTATTTTACGATATTGTTTCCAAACGGAGATAGTTTTGGAGGTGCTGCCTAGTCTTCAACTTTCTTTGGACTGTTTTGGGAGAAGTAGGAAAAGGAATCTTGAGGCTTGTTTCCACAGAGGAGCTGCAATTCTGTCCACTTTAACTATGTATGTAAGTCTTCCTTCCTCCTCACCTGTGTACTACATGGAGAGGGTTAACCAAAGCACCAGAAAAAGAGAAAGGATCAAGAAGGATCAAGAAAGGATCACCAGAAAAAGAGAAAGAGACAAGATCCTGCTCTCCAAGGAGGGAAAGGCTACAGCATCAAGTACAGAGCTGAAGTACAAATGACCATTGCCTTTCTCATCCTCTCTTCTCATCTGTTGGCTTAAGAAAAGCACACTTGGTAGAATGGGACAGAAGCCCTTTGCTGGTCTGCACAGCACGCAGAGTCCCAGAGCTCTCCTCTCTG
Source organism: Cuniculus paca (assembly GCA_004365215.1). Lineage (NCBI taxonomy): Eukaryota > Metazoa > Chordata > Mammalia > Rodentia > Cuniculidae > Cuniculus > Cuniculus paca. The sequence continues at coordinate 17,946 of RJWT010001145.1, forward strand.
CCCTGGACCCCAATTTCTCATGGTCCACGCAGGAGAGAGCAAGATCATGGCCAGGGCGGTGGGAAAAGGCAGGGTAAACTACACAGGACTGGAACCTGAAAAGGGCTCAGGATGGCGTACAAAATAGGAAGTTGCAAGGCCATTTAGATAAAGCACTCATCAGGGCAGAGAGGAGGCTGTTATTCTGATGTGCATTCAGAGTTGAGAACCATTACATTTAAACAAGTTCATTGATTTTCCCTGTAATACTCATCGTTACACTGCTTTCCCCGTCGACACTCCCCTTTTGTTTTCTTTTTCTCTTTTCTTTTTTTTTTTTTTTTGAGACTATCTCCTTTTCTTCTTTACTCATCTAAATCGTACCCCTTTTTGAGAGCCAACTCAGGTACTCATCACCCAGTGCTTGTGCACTCCTCTAAAACCTACCTCGTTTGCACTCATTTGGCACTTAGCATATACTTCTTTTGCCTTCGTGTGTTTACCCTGTCTCTTTTAAAGGACTCTAAGGTATAGAAGGGCAGGGACTGTGCTTCACAACTCTTAATCTCTAGAACCTATCATAAGGCCTTTCAGACAATACAGATGTGTGTGTTTTATGGGAGGCATTAGTGGTGGTGGTGATGATGATGTAGTAGATGTCATCAGTGCTTTGATCTATCATCTCAGATTTCCTTATTTCTTTATGGGGCTGCCCTGAACTCATAGAACATACCTTACTTTTCACAGGCAAATGTGTCTGGGAACTCTCACTTTAATGGCTGTGGGTATGAGAACTAATATTCCAGCTCTAATAACCCCTGACTGGGACAACACTGTCTCCTGTCTCCCCTTTGAATGTGAGTCAAAATGGAGATTGTACCCTGGCTTAGGGTCCTTTCTTTCTCAGTTCCACTACTCTACTCCCTTACTGGTTTTTCCAGGGAATGCTTCCTGAATAAATCATTTTGACATGAATCCTTGTCTAATTCTGCCTTGATGGGGACAGGCGGATGTTAACCAACTGCTATGGCTTGAATATGCCTTCATTGTGGCCCCCCAACCTTCATTTGCTAAAGGCTTGGTCCCCAGTGTGGCCCTAGGAGTTAGGTCATGAGGGTACCATTCTCCCTCTGAAGATTAAGTGCTAATCTGCAGAGTAGCCTAGTTCTCAAGAAAGCTTGTTATAAATCAAGGCCACCCCATCACTTGGCCATTTCTGATATAGCCAGTTCCCTTTCAGTTTCTTTGTGTATTAGTTAGTTTTCTATGACTGCAACAAAATACTTGAGGTAAGCAACTTACGAAAATTTTTGGCTCACAATTTGAAGATTCCAGTCCATGATTGGTTGACCACACTGCTTTTATCCTGCAGTGAGGCAGCACATCATGGTAAGAGCATGTGATGGAGCAAGCCACTCACCTCATGAACCAGGAAGCCAAAGAGGGAAAGAGGAGGGGACTGGGGTCCCACTGTCCTCTTTGAGGACCTAAGGGAAGCCACTTTGACCCAAGGATTTCCCACATCCTTGGCTCTGTCTCTCATAAGTGCCAGCCCCTCCCAATAGCACCACCCTGAGATCAAGCTGTTAACATATGGACCTTTGGAAGATATTTAAAATCCAACCCATAGGACTCTGACATGTTGCAAGGTAGCTATGACAGTCCTCACCAAAAGTGGAAGAGAGCCCATGTGATCTTGGGCTTTTAGTTTCCAAAACTGTGAGCTAAATAAAACTCTCTTCTTTGTAACTCCCCAGCATCAGGTATTCTGTTCTGGCAACACAAAATGGTTGAATGCACCAACCTAAAAGAGATGATAAAATATAAGAATAAAAATAATAATAGCCATATTCACTGAATATTTTCCATGTGCAAAGCATTAATTCATTTTATCCTTAGGATAAAATGCTTATTACACTTACCCTAATTTTACAGAGAAAGAAATTGAGGCACATAGCAAGTAGTTGCTTAAGGTCACACAAATTACAAAAGAAAACTGAAAAAAAAAAAAGGAAAAGGAAAAACCTTGAGAATCAAGCATGACCGGGGGTCAAATAAAAAATAACTGTCAAAAAACAAAAATAACTGTCAGTGAAATTACCATTTAAATAAGCTATGTGGGCTACTTGGAAACTAAACCACCATGTGTCTTTTTTTTTCCCCTTTTTTAAAATGAAGTTTGAATTTCAATAAGCAATTTACCAACTTTGGGAATCTAACCAATTTGTAATTAGGAACTTTATTCCTAGCTGACTCAGAAAATCCTCCTCTTCTATCTCTTTCCTTCTGCCTCACTCCTCCCCAGGATACTTTCTTAGTAATATACACCCTTAGTCCCAGGAAGTAAAACCCATATTTGGACAATTAATAATTTAGCTATACTACAGATTAAGTATATATATATATGTGTAGCTGGTGAACTGCCATGCATGTTTTATCTCTAGCCTGAGCATTGTAAATTATGAATGGTGCTTATTGGAATGAATTTATGAAATGATAAATTAAGAATTTTTGCATGGTATCATCAATTTAATGAACTTACAAACTTACATGTCTTCTTAAATTTTTTTGAATTTTACAGTAATATGATCTGCTCAGGCAGTTTTTCTGTCTATGTATAGTGACTGACAGGAAGAGGAAAAGTAGATCAGAATATTTTTAAACCATCTGACCCTGAAAACAAAGAATTATAATGCAACAGTCTCTCCATTTATAATTTGTGGGAACCTGTGTAACTTAGATAGACTTACTTGACTTTAGTATTCATATTTGTTATACAGATGTAAAGGAATTTTCCAAGATTGTAGGATTATTGGGAGACTTAAAGAGATTGCACTTAAAGGGTTCAGTGGAGAGCCTGACATAGAATAAACACTCAGCATAATAATAGTGCTAATATTTCCCTGGAAGATTTTTGATGAATCTAGCCTAGGTCCTTTAAAGTCTGTGACTTCTCTTGAAACAATTAACACTCATTAAAAAAATACACACCTGTCCCTGAACTAGTTTTCTAGCTGTGCAGTGGCTTCATACTTTGTTTTTTGTTTTGTTTTGTTTTGTTTTGTTTTGTTTTGTTTTTCTCTTATTCTCTTGACTCTCCCACTTGACAACCCTGTCCGTGCAACTTTATGTCCTCATCTCTATTCTGCCAGCCTAGTTCACTCTCCTTTCTACCAGATATTATCTTTAACATTTAAAAGATAATTACAACAGGGCACTCATGACTACTTACATGTGAGCCACTCTCCCTTCCAGCAGCCATCTCTCCCATGCCCACTTGGCTTTCCATTCAGCAGTATTTCCTGAGGTCTTATGATATGCAATGCCCCATAGGCTGCTCTTGTGGGGTGTCTGCTGGTGGGGTATCTGCAACACAGTGGGTCCTCATAAATATTTACTTCCTTTTCCCTTTGACATTGACCTTCACAGGAACTTGTCCATTTCAGTTCTAATGTGTTTGTTTGTTTGTTTGTTTTGAGATAGGGTCTTGCTATATAGTTCAAGCAGGATTTAAACTCACTGTGTAGCCCAGGCTGGCCTTGAACTCATGGCAGTCCTCCTGCCTCAGGCTCCTGAGTGCCAGGATTACAGGTATATGTCATGACACCTGTCTCTGATAACTCTTTTAGTAAAATGGTTAGGCTTTGATCTTCAACTCCTTTTTCAAGGCTATTCTTTTTATAATTCTGAATATAACACGGTAACTTTTTACCTTAATTACTTTAGAGACTGAAGCCAAGAAAACTGTAGAGTTTCTGGAATCTTATCTAAGGCTATTTGTGACTCATTGGAGTCATCTCTGTGCATCATGGTTCAAGGGTGTGATCATCAAAATAAAAAACTGGTTCAGGTCAACTTGATTTATAAATGTGATTTAATGTCATTAAATGTCAGCTTATACCAAGCATAGGGAGAAATTGCATTTATCTCTCACCTTTGTCAATCATGTATTCATTCCATCTCTATTTATTGCATGCCTACTACAGACATTAAAACAGGCCCTGGAGATATATCTAAAGAGGAATAAAACTGGGGATCTGCCCTGTGAACATCATAGCCCAATCCAGTGTTTCTCCATCTCATTTTACTTTAGAATAATCTGGGAGATTTTTAAAAGATCACTGATTCCCAGGTCCCATCCCAGGCCAATTAAATCTGAATGTTTTGAGAATTGGGCTCTTGCATCAATATTTTTAATAGTTCCTTAGAGAATTGTAATATGATGAATTCAGAATCACTGGGCTAGTGAATATTAAGGTGTTTAGAGTAGGGCTAAAAGTATATAGTAATCTCCTGGAGAGCTAAAAAGTGTGTGTGTGTGTGTGTGTGTGTGTGTAATACACTCTACATGTTTTTCCTCTATATTTTTCTTACTCCTCCCTTTACCCTAAAGCATATTGTTGAGACCCTTACCAAGAGAGATGCCGCATTTTAGAAAATTTCTTTCTTTTTCTTTCTTTCTTTCTTTCTTTTCTTTCTTTCTTTCTTTCTTTCTTTCTTTCTTTCTTTCTTTCTTCTTTCTTTCTTTCTTTCTTTCTTTCTTTCTTTCTTTCTTTCAAGACAAAGTCTCACTATGCTGTTTAAGATGGACATAAACTCGCTATGTAGCCCAGGCTGGCCTTGAACTCACGGGGATCCTCCTGCATCAGGTTCCCAAGTGCTGGGTCACCACACCTGTCAACTCGTTTGTTTTCTTCCCTTCAAATAAGTAGAAAATAGAGAAACAATTATAATGTGTTAGAAGTGAAAGATACAGACTACTATAAGATCACATAGACGTAGAAGAGGCTCAGACCAGTGAGAGATGTCTCCAAAAGAGGAGACTGATGATTTCTAAAAGGTTTAGTCAGGCAGAAGGAAGTAGAGTAAGTTCTCCCAAATAAATCCCCTAAGTTCAGGCTAGATATTAGCAAATTCTTGCATTGTTTTTCCATCTTGCCCTTTCTCTTGCACTACTGAAAGGTTTTTCCTAGAGAGTACACCATCAGTGAATCACTGACTCAGATTCTGTTTCTAGGAGTCTGACCTAAATTCCTTATTTCCCAGAGGAATTCCAAGAAGCAGGAGGGACTTCTAGAGTTGCGTATTTGCTGGATAATTGGCCGTAAGCACTTCAGTGGGTTACCAACAGACGCTGATATGTGACAGAAACCTTTCCCCTGCGGTAAGTTGAAATGTGCTGCAGATAGAAGAGACTGCAGTGGCTGGTGCAGTGTGACTGGTGTTGAGAGATACTAGAGAGTGGTCACTGCGGCTACCATAGAAGTAGATGGCTGCTGCCAGGTATCTCTGGTGCTTTCAAGAGAGAAAATGTCAGGTTCATGTCAGTTGATCGTGAATAAAAGGTGAAGTGTGAGAGAGTTAAGGAGACTCATTACCTGCTGGAGAACAGATAGAGTGGAAGAGCAGGCACAAGTCTAACTTGTACTGCAAAAAAGACTTATAGTAAAGACTAACCAACCAGTCAAGGCAGATCTTCTAGGCTAAAGCAGTGCCCTGTAAGGAAAGCAGTGTGACCTTCAGCTATGAAATGAGAACATACTTCATTGCTGGGTAGATGCAGCCTTTGAATTCCCATGTTGCCCTGAAACATTAGGCCTGCAGAATCAATCCTTCATCTGGAAGATGATGTCTTCTTTGCTTGTGCTCTGGTTCAGATGTGCTTTGACCCCTAAGGTTTCATGTATTGCAAGCTTGGTCTCCTGTTCGAAAACGTGAGAGGCAGTGGGACCCTTAAGAGATGAAGCTTCTAGAGAAGTCCACGGTCAATGAAGGTGCTGCCCTCACAAGGGAATACTGATCTCATGCAGTGAGTGCTGTTGAACCCGTCTGACGCTGAGTCCCTCTCTGGTCTCCTATGTCAAGATGTGATCATGTACTGACATGATCGTCTGCCCACATCTACCTCTGCCATTACAATGTCATCTTCCATCAGGCCCTCACCAGGGACTCAACATATCAGGCCCTCACCCACTCTTGCCTTCTGGCCTTCAAAACTGATTTAAATGAACCCCCTTTATTTACGGTATTTTGTTATGGTAATGAAAAGACTAATATTTCCTGTCATACAAAAGTCTCAAATGAAAAACACATTTACAAGAAAATGCTTTCACTCCTTCCACTTCCCAGTTTTGGATACCCAGGCCAAAACTGAAGTGTGGTGGGTTGAATTGTACCACAACTCAATTGGGGTAGTGCTTGCCATGCTAAGAGTGGAAAAGGGCAACAAGCCAAAGCATTATTGGACTTGGATAAATTACAACAGCCAAACTAGAGAAAATTTTGGAGGTAGTCATGAGGGTATGGGACCTTGATGAGTAGAATATAAAGCTACATGAGGAAGAATTTATCAATATGGGGCCATGGTCGCATGACATAGGCATTAATTCCCTGTAAAATGCTTCAGGAATGTTTCTATTATGCTGCTGGGTGATTAATTGTTGGGAGCTTGGAAAGTACAATGGACTTCATGAATTGAAACAGAAAGGTCAGAATTGCCATGCAGGCTGGGAGAAGAAGGACTCTGTTATGGTTCCTGTATTAAATGTCTCCAAAAGGCCAGTGTGCTAAAGCTTGGTCACCAATCTGCAGTGCTATTGGGATGTGGTGGAATCTTCAGGTGGTAAGGCCTAGAGAAAGGAAGCTATGCCATTGGGAGTGTGCCTTTGGAGGGGCTACTGGGTGCTGGCCACTGCCTTTCCCTCTCTTTGCTACCAGGCTGCCCTGGTGAGCAATTTCCTCTGCCACAGGTTTCCACCATGATGTGCTGTGCTAGCTCAGAAGCAGAGCAACAGGGCCAAGTGACCATGGATTAAAGCCCTGAAAAATGTCACCCCAAACGAATATTTTTCTTCTTATAAATTGATTTTGTCAGGTATGTTGTCATAGTGACAGAAAGCTGGTGTTATGTCCCCCCAAAGCCTCATACATTCATGGAAGCAGGCATCTAGAGTTTGTGAACAACTCATGATCCAATGCTGAGATTATGGGCGTGAGTATTAGACCTAAGTGGGCGTGACGTACATACAATACAAGGAACAGAAAGAGTCATCTCGCTGTGCTCCTTCCCTTTTGCTGTGTTTTCTGCTGCCATAAACTGTTGCCTTCTGCCATGTGCCACTTTGCCCTGGAGTCAACTGATTATGGACTGAAACCTCCACAAACTGTGAGCTAAATAAACCCTTCCTTCCCTTCACTTTGGGTGTCAGGTATTTTGTCCCAGCAACGAGAGAGAAATAATCAAGATGGCTGGCTAACAGGATCAAAAAACTCAGGGACAAGGGCATGTCAAAATGGGCTTACTATATACAACCACAAAACCCATGGGAGGTTACTTTTCTCAAGAGGTTTTAAGGTAACTAATGCAACAAGAAATTAGGTGAAAGGGGCATCAGCATTACTGAGAAGCTGCCCTCTGCAGCTAATGCTGATGGTAAGAGATGCTGTTACAGTCAGGCTTCCGGTGGTAAAGGGGATCTGAACATGCTGGAACAGGGGCCAGGTGATAACACTTACTATTAGAAGTACTTAACTATTAGAACCATTTAATTGCTCCAGTGAACAGCTAGGTCAGAGTGTCAGCCAGGAGGACCAACCTTTGAGGACATATGGAGGGGACTAACAGAACATGGTGCTCCTAGGGACAAGAGAGATGAGCAGCCCGAAAGAACTGTGCTAAATATATATACAGTAGAAGATAGCTCATAATTAATCATAGGTTAGCAGAAGGCTAATGACAGGCATCCCAATGGAAAGTCACGATCCCTTATTCAGTTTCCAGACCTGAGTCATTTCCTAAACTCAACTCATCAGTTCAAAAAGAAACTGCATCTTACAAGCTGGAACTGAATGGGAGCCTGGTAATAACTAGAGCTCTGACCTGGGTTAATCTAAAGCAGATTCACTGAATCCACGGCCCCAACCTGTGGTTATCTCCCTGATTCCTTCATGGAAAGTGAAAAAACTGAGCAGGTGGCAGAATTCTCACACTGGTTCCTGGCTGTAGAACAAGAGCTATTGTGGTAGGAAAATTCGAGTCATTGAAACTGCCTCTCTCCTACCAAAACAATAATGCAGGCTAGAAGAAGAGCAGATTAACACCACCTGAGACTTTTTAAAGAGTGCAGATCTTCATGCTTCTTATCACAACCCTATTTAGTTCTCCAATCTGATTTCTGCAAAACTGGGTGGATCATAAGAGTAGGACAGTAGACTGCTATGAATTTAACCAAATATTGGCCCCATCAGCTTTGTCAGATTTCATATCTTTACTAGAGCATGTTATTATAGCTTTGGTACTACATACTGCTATTGATTTGCAAATGTATATCTTTTCAAACAAAGGACATGCTCTGAATGTTTAGAGCAGATTACTTATAAGATTAAAAAGAAAACGACCCCAGTATTTATCAATGGTAGAATTAGTCAACTATTATGGAATGCTAAACAGCAGTGAAAATGAACAAAGTATAGACATGATGTTGAATAAGAGAAGCTAGACACAAATTCATTTTCATGAAGTAAAAAAGCAAGTGAAAAATAATCACTCTATGGCAGCATCTCATTATGGTGGTTATCACTAGAGGATATTGACTCGCCAGAAGCAAGACCAGAAATTTTCCAGAATGCTGAAAATGTTCTATTTCTTTATTGGGATAGTGGTATCATGGGAGTATGCATATGTTTGAGAAATTGTCAAGTGATACACTTAAAAGTCATGCATTTAAAAAACTACAAAGAAAGGACAAAACTTGGACATTTCTCAGATAGACAAATTTGTGTGGGAGTGGGATTTCAATGTATTCACCCAGAAGAAGGATCTGAAGCAGTTTGTACGTAGATGGCATGGACATGATAAACCCTTGCCCCATGGTAGTCTTAATTATTCTGTTGTCTGTCATTTATTGTCCAAAGATACTTGACAACCTAAACATCCAGCTGAACACAATACTAGTTGCTGTTCTGATGACACTGTGCTAACTAGTACTTAGGTAACTAGCAAGTACTTTATATATGTTGGTAAGATATATCTGCTCTGGGGGATTAGAGATGCATTTACTAAGATTCAGGGGCTTTGCCAGATCAGTGAAGTTTTTAAGGATCCAGTGACTTGCACATTCTGGGACATCCCCTCCAAAGTGCAAGGCAAATTCTTATAACTTGCATTTTTACCACCAAAAGCCCAGAATGTTTAGTGGGGTTCCTGGGATTCTGGAGGCAGTATATTCACAGTACTTGGTAATACAGTTATCAAGTGGTTTGGAAAGCTGCCAGCCTTTAGGCAAGGCCAGAACAATAAAGACCTCTCTAGTAAATACATCCTATGGTACAAGCAACCCTGTCTCTTGGCAATATGAATCAGCAGATCCCATGGTAGTACATAAACATGTCATATGGTGCTTCTGGCAAGCCCCAGTAGATGAGTCACAGCACAGACCACAGGGTTCTGGAGCAAGGCCATGACCATCTGCTGCAGAGAACTATATAACAGCTCCAATCATAATAGTGGGTTCTGGTAAATCATTGAGCATCTGACCACGGGACACCAAGTGACCCTACAGCATTAGGTGATCACAAGTTGTGTTCGTAAGTTCAGGCAGATGCAGCAATCTTCTGTAAGGAATCCAATATATCTGTAATTAGGTTCAATCAGGATCAGAGCACATGTAAGGTAGCTTTACAAATAGGTGGCTGAGACTCTCATGTCATCTACAACTGCTGTCTTAATGCCTCTCCCTTAACTCTAAGCTATGGCCTCAGGGGTGGTTCCCCATGACCAGTGGGCAGAAAGAAAAAAATGTTTGGCTCATGGGTAGGTCAGCTTGAAATTCAGAAGGGAAATCCTCCCAATTGGCAGGGTTGCAGGCAGTGCATTTAGTCATCAACTATGTTTGGAGATAGAAGTGGCCAAGGGTATACTCATGGACAGTGACAAGTGTCAGCTCACCTAACTCATTGGTCAGATGTCTGGAAGAAGATGGGGAAAGGCTGGGGGAAAGCATGTGGACATACTTTTGGAGGGCATTTAGTGTGAGGATCTTTTATAGCACATAATGCCCATCAGAGTTTCCACTACAGATGCAGCATTAACCAGCCAAATAGGATGCCTAGGCCAGTAGATATCAGGCAGCCTTTATGGTTACCCTAGTTCTTGCACAATGAGCTCATGAATGCAGTACATTGGTGGCAGAGATGGGGCTAGGCCTGGGACAATCAGCTTGTACTCAATTCAGGCTGTTAGAGTGCTGCTGCTATTCACTGACCTGAAGGCAACAGAGAACAATGTTGGGCTCTCAACAAGGCCAAAGAGCTGCTGGGTTGCACATCAATTACACTGGCCCTTTCTAACTGCAAAGAGTACCCTTTGTCAGGACTGTCTTCAACAAGTATGGGGTTGCTTTTCCTGCTCACAGTGCTTCACCATTAACCAAGGTCTCAGAGGATATCTTATATTCTGACATAGGCTCTCACATGCTGCTGAGACCTCAGACCAAGGGACTCACTTTCCAGCAAGAAGATACTTGACCATAGAATCCACAGAACACACCACTTGGGAGCTATCAGTTTGGTAAGAGTGGACCAATGACCTGTGAAAGTCATAACTGAGACTCCGCCTTGGAAATAACACCTTGTGATTAACTCCTTAAGCCATTGGCCATTGTAAAGTGCTGTCTCCTCAGTCCATAGTGTACATGGATACTGAGATTGAGGTTTTTTTTTAAGTGCACATGCCCTTCTCACCATCTCCTCCAGTGAAATATTTGGAGAATCTGTGTTTCCTTCCTGCAGTTTCAGGCCCTACTAGTCTACAAGTTCTGATACATGTGGGGTACTCCAATCAGACATAGTAAGAGATTAGAGTTGTAGTTGCTCTCTGGTGACTGCATGCTCCTAATGCCAGAACATCAGCATCCAAACTCAGAAGGAGGTACAGGCTGGTGCTACGTAATAAGGGGAGAGGATATATTGGGAACTCACAAGAGTCACTGAGCAGTCCTTGGTATTCCCTAGGGAAGTTGTAAACAGGCAAGTGCAGCAATCGCAGCTTGATAACCAGGGATGTGTGCCCAGTTCAACGTATCAGTCAAGTCAATGCCTGTGCAGAAGAGCTAGTTGAAGTGGAGGGGCATCTAGGAACGGTAGTGGAGAAAATGAGTATCAGTTATGGTGATGGGAGCAGCTGCAGCAGTGGGGAACACAGCCCATTCCATTACCCTCTTCTTATAAAACCTTCCCAAAATTTGTTACTAATAAGAATTCTGTAAAGCCAGGCACGATGGCACATGCCTGTAATCCCAGCACTTGGGAGGCTGAGGTACGAGGACTGCCATGAGTTTGAGATCAGCCTGAGCTACATAGTGAGTTCAAGGCCAGCCTGCACTACAAAGCAAAACCCTGTCTTAAAACAAAACAAAAACAAACAAACAAAACAAAACAAGACAAGAATTCTGGAGAGGTTGGGCACAGTGGTACACCCTTGCAATCCCAGCTACTTTGCAGCCTAAGGAAAGAAGATCACAAGTTCAAGGCCAGCCTGAACTTAGCAAGATGTTGTCTTAACATAAAAACTACTGGGGATATAGGCCAGTGGTAGACCAAGTGTAAGGCCCAGGGTTCAATTCATAGCATGAAGAAAAAAGGAGCTCTGGAGAAATACGTCGGATAAACATCATATGAGAAACATGATCTAGGCAACACTGAGTGGACAAGAGTGATCCTGTGCCCTGCCCATATCCACTTTATAACACTTTGTGTATTTATATTCCAGCTGCTGTTAGTGTTGAATAGCAATTCCAGCTGCCTCCTTCTCTGGAGAATTTTCCTTGTTTAAAACAGAAGCCCCTTCACCCATGAGGCTGTGATGACCTATGCCTGCCCCTGAAGATCTCACCCAATAACAGACAAGGATGGAGGAACAAAAAGCTTGCCTTTATGGGCAACACCTGGGAGTGAATTTTGTAGGATGAGTGGAGGTTCCTTCTTATTTCTTGTTGTCTTGGTCAAGCCTGCAGTCTCCTTTTCTAGTGAGCCCTCATTTAATAAGACACTAGAATAAGAATCCTTGTTTCAGGTCCTGTTTCTGAGCCAGCAATCCAAGACTGGTTATTGAGGATAGTTTTATGTAGAGAAAAGGACTAAAATCTTGAGACATGTGATTGTAACAGAAAATGGTCCCACCACTCAGTATACTTCAGTCTCTTACTTACCCAGGTAATAGTTCCTGTTGCAGTTTCAGATGCCTCTGTTTCCTAGAAATGGCTGGTCACTATGATGCATATTATAAGAACCAGTCAAAGACAGCCAAGTACTCTATCTCTGTACTTCTCCTTTGCAATCCCATAAAAACCTCCCTCCCTGAGTCTTTGGGGCCTGATATTTTGAGAATGATTCCAACCAATGCCCATCAGTGTAAAATAAATCTGCCTCCAAATCCTGGGTGTCGTTTCGGTGTTTCTGCTAGCCATTGCAGTATAACATACTATTATTATTGTTGTGTTTAACTCTGTTCTGTTCTGTTTTGTTTAATTCTCTTTAAAATAAAAATAAAAAAAAGAAAAAAGAAAAAAATTATACTAAGTGAAAGAAGCCAGAAGACCACACAATACACAATTTTATTTGCTTGAAATAAGGGGTTGGGGATATAGCTCAGTGGTACAGTGCCTGCATGAAATGTTCAAATAGGCAAATACATAGAGATAGAAAGTAGATTAGTAATTACTAGGGGTTTTAGGGTAGGTGGGGTAGGAAAGAATAGGGACCACTAATGAATGAATTACATATCTTGGTTCCAAATTTAATGCCTTGGTTATGCTTCAAGTTTTGTTTTGGCTTTTGAAGACAGGGATCTTACTATGTAGGTCAGGCTGGCATCAAACTCATGGTGATCCTCCTGCCTTGGCCTCCTGAGTGCTGAGATTACCATAGTGCACCACTGTGACTGGCAAGGCTTTTCCATTTAGTTTACAGGTCTTATTATTCTGCTGATAAGTAAACTTTAGTGGTCATTTGGAACTGCCCTTCAGTAACTTTCAATTTTATTCTCATATTTATTTAGTTAATCATCTTTGTATTAGCCTTTCATGACTGAGACAAACACCTGACACACACAACTAAAGGCAATAAAGGTTTATTTTGGCTCAGTATCAGCGATTTCAGACCATGGTCGGTACCTCCAAGGAAGAAATATCATGGTGAAGGGGAAGAGGAAAGCCGCTCAATTCATGGGGTATCAAGGAAGTAGAAAAGAGTCAGAGAAGAGGAAGAATCAAGGTTACGGCCCACTTGGACACACCTAGAAGTGTGCTTTACTAATCTCCTTGGCATCTCTAAAGCCAATCAAGTTGAGAATGAGGAGTTCATAAATTGTTGAGGAACGTCAAGTAGCTCCAGAGTGCAAGATCAGCCAGCAAGGGTTATGTAACAGAGTTTAACAGCTCTCATAGACTGCTTTACTTACACATTTCTGTTTTATTATCTGTATCAATATGCTGATTTTTTTTATAAATGCCCATCCGTTACCTCTCTACACTGATGCTAAGGCTTGCTTCTTGTTGCCCTGGCAACCAACATAATGATGGGGATGTAGTAGCTCCTCAAAAATTAATACAATACCTGCAATTAAAGCACTCTGGGAGGACAACTCACTCGGGACCCCTTCTGTCTCTCTCTCAGACAGAAGCTTTCTATCAATAAATAGATTCTGCTCTTAACCTCCATTGTTCCTAAAATTCATTCGTTGATTTTAGAGAACACAAACTCGTACAGGACATGTAATAGGTTGGGAGTTTCGTTCCCCTATATCATTTGGAGGTCTTCCACTGAGATCATTGGACAGAGACATGGACAACTCAATGCCAAAGCCCCTTACTCCTTTGGAATGCACCCTTAAGCACTGGAAGATGTTCAACCCTTCCATGTTAAAAAACAGCCATTTGATATTTCTCTGCATATGTGAGTGGCCTACCTATCCCCTAGAACCAAAATAGAATACAAACTTAAAGCTGTATGCCTACCCAAGATAAAAATGCCTGGTATCTTGGGAAGAGCCTTTAGAAAGATCCTCTGCAGAGTATCCCTAACTGCTGATCAACAATGACACCATTCAGCCTGAAGAAGCCAGATCTGTCATCGTCCATTACTCCCTCATGGCAGTTGGGGTTACTTCTTCAGAGGGGGAATTGTTACCAGCAGCTGAGTTAGTTAAAAATATTATAGGCAGTCAGACAGGGTTAGGCCCTCGAAGGAGCCACTGCAGAAGGCCAGATACCTTGCAACTGTGGAGGAGGCAGACACCAGCTGCTGTGAGCCAGACCTCAAGACAAAAGATCAAGCAAATACACCCACATCCTACGAATTGATATTCTAAATAGGTCTCTTATGACCCTGAGGAAGCCAGGAATCACCATCCCAACCCTCTACAGGAAATCACTGCTCTGTATGCATGCCCACTTGCTACCTGACTCACTTCCCCATTTGTCCCTGATTTAATTAATTTTACCTGTGCAATTAATCTTATTGGTTGTCCATAGTTCTGTCCCACCTCATGCCCACCTTGCGAGTTCCCATGTTTTCCCCACCTTAGACCTGCCTCCCTTTGTGGTTTTACTATATAAAAGTACCTAGAAAAGACAGTCTTTGGTAGCTCACTCAGGACCCCTTCTGTCGCTCTCAGACAGAAACTTTCTTTCTCTCAATAAATATTCTGCTCTTAAAAAACAAAAAATAACAAAGCACTCTGGGAGGCTGAGGTAGTTCAATACTTTCCTGAGTAACTCTGCTGCTGAGTCTCTGTTTCAGAGTAAAAACATGTGGGTTAGGACAAAAGATCCTGGGTTCAACTCCTCAGTATCACAAAACGGAAAACAAAACGATGGAACAGAGGATGAGTATAACAGCAGCGTGCGCACTGCCCAGCGATTAGGTAATTTGGATGGTTGGGGTGTCAAGAGAAGGCGAGACCTAGTCAGGATCTTAACTAAGAGCAAGCGGTGTCTCACATCTCAGAAAAACAAAAACAAAAAAAAAAACCAACAACATCAGGAAAAAAGAACGTTGGCAAGCTTTGAACACCTAAACAAGCAAAAGAAACACAAATACAAGTACTTTAGAAATACCAGGATTTGTAATTTCCATGTCCCAGAGAGCAACAGCTGTAAGGGCCCGGCTGGGGTTAGTACGTTATGCCGGGGCAGCAAAGCGAGACGACCAGGCTGTTGGGTTGCACTCTCGCCAGGCTCGGCTAACATGCGACACCAAGCACAAAGGTGCGTGGGAGGCAGGCTGACCACCAGGCCGCCCGCGCTCAGAGCAGCGGGGTACTTGGACTCTAGGTGGCTCTGTGACAGCGCCCTTGGGAGGGCGGAACGTGGCAGGCCGGCACCGTGCCTCCTGCCGGACGCAGTTTCCAGACGCACTCGCGAGCTCCCAGCCTGCTGCTCAGTTTCTCCTCTGCCAAGGAGGCGGCCTGGCCGAGGGCGAGACAGAAAAGCGGAGGCCTGGCGCTCTTGCTCCACGGCTTCTCCGCCAGCTTCTCCTCCAGCAGGACTGAGCCAAGCTGCAGCACGAACTTCCGGCTTCTCTCATAAGTGGACGATCAGGAGGCGCAGCGGCATCCGGAGCCGGCAGCCCCTCCCACGTCGCAGCCACAGCCCGGGCACCGGAGCGGACAGCCGCCAGCGGAAGCCTGTTCTCTGGGGACCAGGCTGCAGCCCGGCTCCCACCGAGGTGGGCTCGGAGAGGGGGAGGGAGCTCTGGGTCTCCTGGCTACTTCCGTGAGACGCTGCGGAAGGCCGGCCGCCCTGGGGTCCTGCCTCTCTTCTGATTGGCTAACTGCGCCATTAATGAACTCCGCTAGCTGGTGATTGGTTCAGACGTGCCGCCTGTCACACGCTTCCCTGTGGGAATCTGGGTCGTTAAGGAAAGCGTTGCTTGAGTCTCCATTGAGAAGAGGTTGGTTGGGCCCCCAGTACGGTTTGTTTATTGTAGTGGGGAGTCATCTCCCAGCTGGAGCTTCCTTCGCAAGCCTGGAGAAGAACCAGTAGCTGAACCGGTGTGTGGGGGTGGGAGAGGTTGGGGGAGGTAGCAAGAAAGTGAAGGTTTAAAGTAAACTGGAGTCACCTAACCCTGCCTACATACGAATGGAAACGTGATAGGAAGGCAGGCCTTTGAGAGAGCCAGAGGCATAATCCCAGCAGCAGTGACAGCGTGGGGGGGGGATAGGCCTGAATTTGCTGTTCGAGAAAAGCCTTGCGGGAGATTTTTATGACCTAATTGTAGCGGGGTATTATTTTAGGTATGTAACAAAATGCACTGGAGAATTCGCTTTGGCTGTTCCTGGTATTCAAAGACAATTTTTTGAATAATTCAACTCTCTTTATTGCTTCAGATGGGCAGCTCTCAAAAAAGGCACAAACAACTGAAGGATGGGTACCGTTCCATATGTTAAAAGCATGTTGAAAGGAAAATAAGGTATTCACTTTAATTGTGGTTAAATGTACAAGAATAAGTTGGAAAAATATTCGGATAACTTGATTTTGTGTTAAGTTTCAACTTTTTAAACTGTTACTAGAAAAAGCATCCTCCTGCTACGCCTACCAAATATGTTCCTTGCTCGTTTAAGATCTCGATTGTTCTGGAAATGGAAAATCTTGAGTTTTGAATAATGTCACTTAGCATTTGAGTGGACATTGTTGCTAGGTCTTTCAAAGTATATAACAATCACTATAACAACCTTGAATTTGTTATTTAATGTAAGACTACATATGAAACTTGACTAGTTGCTTATTCCTAGTTTAGACTCCTGGGCCAACTTCACTTTCCAGCAGCATTCAACTCCTGGAGTGTTTCTAGAGGTAGAGGTGAAGCAGTTGCGTTCTTGGCAGCTGAGTAGCTTGAACTCCAGCTTCCACTGAGTCAGGTGCTTCATGACACATACCCGTTAGTGACATAGGAAAAATTGTCAAAGTATAACTGTTATACAGATCATCCAAATTAATTAGTGATGATAGATGGGGACCTGCCTTGAAAAATTCTAACCAAGAACTGGGGATGAGGTCTGGGGATCTAGATTAAAAAACAAATTTTTTTTTTCGTCCAGTGAGTGTGGTGACTCTTTCACCAGTGACTTACTAAATTGATCTGTTTATGACATTCCAAAATATGACACAGTTTTCTCCCTTGATTTCCTTATAGTTTAAAAGTAAGCATATCAGGAATGACATTTAAATGCAATCCACAAAATAACGTTTGTTTAGAATATCAGAACATTTCACGGGCACTCAGAGACCCCATTCCAGTCTGAGGAATGAGGCTCCTCCATAGGATGAAGCCTGCATGGTGCATGATATATTGTTCCCTACTGGGTTTCAAAGTCTTCCTGTTAGATTTTAAGGGGAGAGCACCTCAGAGCTTCTGTAGTAGACATAACAGGGTTAGTTATTGTTTACCTTAACAAGTAGTTTGCATTATTACATTTATAAGCCTTATTTTAAAAATATCTTGCCACAAAAGTAAATATAATTATAAATTGTACTCTCCCAGTAACTATTTGCTTTTTAGATAAAGAACATATATAATTCAGCCTAAAACTTGGTTTTTGACATGAAGTACTCAGATATTTAAAACAAACAAGGGCTTTTAGATCAGCTTTACCAGAGAGTTAAGTTTTTTTTTTTTTTTAAAGATGATCATTTTGGTATTCAGATGTGAGAAATGTGTGCTCAACTCAAATTCTGTCTAACCAATGACTTTAGGCAAAGTAGTTGGTCCATTTGTGTTCTCTGTCATAGAAATTGTTTTTCATTTTATGTGTAAGTTCCTCACTGTAAGATTTGGCAAATGAAATGTTTGAGTAGGAAA
Source organism: Cuniculus paca (assembly GCA_004365215.1). Lineage (NCBI taxonomy): Eukaryota > Metazoa > Chordata > Mammalia > Rodentia > Cuniculidae > Cuniculus > Cuniculus paca. The sequence goes on from RJWT010001145.1 coordinate 35,781, forward strand.
CAAAATTCAACAACAATGAAAAAAATCTGTGAGTTAAAAATGCAAAGCCATATATAGTCTATAACTAATTCCTTGAATTTTGTATATATTGTTTGAACAGGAAACCAGGAGCCTCAGTATGAATCAGTCTAGATCTAGATCAGGAAGTAGTGGTGAAGAAAACTCATCTCAAGACCATAATCATCGTGAAAATGGGAGAAGATGGCAGCAAGAGCGCCTCCTTAGAGAAGAAGCCTATTATCAGTTTATTAATGAGCTCAATGATGAAGATTATCGGCTAATGAGAGACCACAATCTTTTAGGCACCCCTGGTAAGAAATGGGTAAAAAGAAAAGAGACACCTTTTTTATCAATAAGAAGAAGAATTTCAAAATAAGGAGACATCCCCCCGCCTCCTCTTCCAAAATATGCATTTTTGTGAGTTTAAAGGGAAGGGGGGACCATGAGATGGAGGGAGGTGAGAGGGAGATGGGAAGGAAAGGGGATAAAAAAAGAGAATTAAGATGTGTTATATACATGTATCAACTCTGCACAGTGAATGTAATCATTGCACACAGCAAACATGTACTAATAAAAAAACTTTAGTATAACAAAGTAGAAAACCACTGGCTTACTTCTGCTGTATTTTATCTTTTTTACTTCTATATAAGTAGTTAAGAATATGAGATATACAAATGTTAAAATAACATTGATGTGCACAATAGTGTTAAATGTTCACATATGTAGTCCTAGTTCTCTTAAATAATATTTATACAAATAAAATATTTAAGCCACAGTTCTAAATTATTTGAGGTATTTATTTATTCAGCTAGATTAGTAACCACCTAAAGTCTAATATGCTTCATAATTTTTTCAGAGATTCATTTTATAAGTGAAACTGAAATTTCTATCTTTATATAATGTATATATTGTATGTTGAAGGCCCATGTAATGAAATACAGGAGTAAAATTCAAGTAAACAAACACTTTAAGTTTTCTCTAGAAAAATTCCCTTCTTAATTTCTTTTTACCCATGACAAAAATGCACAGACTTAATAGCTCATAGATTCTGTATGTATTAACTGAGAGTGTTTTATCAATTATTCAACTTTAATCTTATTTTAGTAAATTTTAATAAAATAGTATTAATCCTTAACCAAATTGAAGTATATTTGTGTCAGTTGTAAATTTTAACTGTCTTCACCATACAGAACATGTGAAAATACTAAGATGTTGTCTTTTATAGGTGGTTAAAGAGTAATCTTGACCTTCATGAGTTCTCATAAAAGTAATTTAAAATTTTTAAATAAGCAGTATGTCACTGTTTCAGGAGAAATAACATCAGAAGAACTACGACAGCGGTTAGACGGAGTGAAGGAGCAGCTAGCATCTCAGCCTGACTTGAGAAATGGGACAAATAACAGAGGTACTGTGGAGACCTTTCTGAAGGGAGCAGGCTAGACTGCAACAGTTGCAGGAATGAAAATACCATATCTTACATGTTTATTTTTAATGTTTTCCAGCCAAAGTTGCTCTTTATTTTGTTGACTTAATTTACAGCTTTAACTTCATCATTTAAAAAAGTGTTTATGTGATTTCAGAAATGAATTGAAACTAAAATCTCATTTAATAGTTATTTTTGAGAAAAACTCTATATATAAAGTCTATAGTTAATATGCATCAAAATGCTCTTCACTGTGTTTTACACTTCATTTGGTTCACTGGTTACAAATATATTACTTTAGGCTTGGCACAGTGTCCGTATCATTGTCAAAGAAGTTTATCTTGGACACACTGATTTCCACATTGATTCATTCAACAATATTAACTGAGAGTCTGATTTGTACCAGATACTGTTAAAGAGGCTAGAGATTAACCAATGACTAATAAAAAATGCTGAACACAGTGGCATACTTCTAGAATTCCAGTACTTTGGGAGCTTGAGGCAAGTGGCACTGCATGTTCAAGTCCTACCTGGACAACTTAGTGAGACCTTGTCTCAAAATGGAAAAATTTTAAAAAGTGACTGAAATATAGCTCAGTGGTGGAGTTCCCCTGGGTTAAATTCCCCCATACCATTAAAAAAAAAAAGATGAAAATATTTGTCTTCATGAAGTTTACACTGTAAATGAAGAGAGAATGCATTTATTGTGTGTGGTAGCTAACATTTATTTAGTGTTTTCTATGTTCCAGATACTATGTGAATTATTTTGTATATAATGCCTTATTTTATTCTCTTCAGAACTCTGAGTTTGATACTGTCTCCAACTTACAGACAAGGACACAGCCATAGATAAAGTAACTTGCTGTAGTCTTCCAGCTTCACACAAGGACAATAATGTGGTTCTAACAGTATATTCATGGTAGATTTCTTGAGATGTATATTATTGGCAGTTCCTGAGATATAAAATTCCTAGGATCATAAAAAATACTTTGTTGCAAAAATGTTGATTGAGTTGGCTTATCCACAGATGCCGGGTGAATTTTATATAAAGTTTGCCACTGTGTTTCATTGATAGTAGTATGTGAATAAAACAATTTAAATATACAATTTGGTATTGAATGTTATTTCTCATTTGCTGCAATATTTTGTCAAGAACAAAGGAGTAAAGATTTCTTCACAACTTTGTGTAAATAGTGTTTAAAGTTTTATAATTATATGACTTATATAGTATTTTAATTTCTAAAATATGCTTACAGTACATACTTTTCATTTAGAAATTTCAAGTTTTTTGCCATTTTTCATTAAAATGTATAAGTGTTCTTTAATTTATTACAAAGTCTGTTTTTCTTGCAAGCTGTCAATAAAGAGCTAAGAACAGATTCGAGGAATTGATTTTAAATTCATCTGATTTGCTTTCCAGACTCAGAAGTCCTTAGAGAAAGTTCAAATGAAGATTCTTTGTTAGAATGGCTGCACACCTTTCGTCTTACTGGCAATGCAACTCGAAGTGGACAAAATGGGAACCAAACTTGGAGAGCTGTGAGTCGAACAAACCCAAGCAGTGGAGAGTTTCGGTTTAGTCTGGAAATCCACATAAATCATGAGAATAGAGGATTTGAAATTCATGGGAGAGATATGGGTATTTCACTTCCAGATATTAACAGAGATCATACTAGAAATAGACAGCAAAGATCAGCTAGTCCTGTGGCTAGGAGAACAAGAAGCCAAACCTCAGTGAATTTCAGTGGTGGCAATTCCAACCTTCCAAGGACTAGGCTTAGGTCAAGGAGGCAGAATTCAGTTGATGGATCTCACTCAACACTGGGAAGGTTAAGAAATAGAACTGGGAGAACAGTTGGTGTTCCCAGAAGTAGCGCTTCACCCAATACCTTTAGTAGTCAAGCAGGTCAATCAGGTGGTAGTGAACTCAGGCAAAGGGAGGGGCAGAGATTTGGAGCAGCACATATTTGGGAAAACGGGGCTAGAACTAATGTTACAGTGAGGAATACAAACCAAAGATTAGAGCCAATAAGATTGCAGTCTACTTTCAGTAGCCGAAGCCGTTCACCAATTCAGAGACAGAGTGGCACTGTTTATAACTCCCAAAGGGAAAGTAGACCTTCACGGCAAAGTGTTAGGAGGTCTGTGAGGAGAAGAGGTGTAACTCAGGTCTTTTTAGATCCAGATAGAGAACATAGAGGCACTGCATATTCCCAATTCTCTAATTCAAGACTTGTGTCAAGAATAACAGTAGAAGAAGGGGAAGAATCCAACAGATCCTCACCTGCTGCACGACGGCATCCAACAATTACACTGGACCTTCAAGTAAGAAGGATTCGTCCTGGAGAAAATAGAGATCGGGATAGTATCGCAAATAGGACCCGATCTAGAGCAGGGCTAGCAGAAAACACAGTCACTATTGAAAGTGACAGCGGAGGCTTTCGCAGAACTATTTCTCGTTTAGAGCGGTCAGGCATGCGAACCTACGTTAGTACCATAACAGTTCCTCTCCGGAGGATTTCTGAGAATGAGCTTGTTGAGCCATCCTCAGTGGCTCTTCGGTCGATTTTTAGGCAGATCATGACTGGGTTTGGAGAACTGAGTTCTCTAATGGAGACCGAGTCAGAGTCAGAGATGCAGAGAAATGGTCAGCATTTGCCAGAATTGAGTAGTTTAGGTACAGTTAATGACAACAGCCTGTACAGTGAAAGTTCCTCTCGACGCAGGCAAGCCCAGGGAGACAGCACCGAAATGCCAGGTGAAAATGAGTCCACCCAACCTCAGAACAGAAGCAGTCACAGTAGAAGTAGTAGGCAGTTGCAAAATGCAAACAGTTTTGTAGAAACTGGAACGCTACCTATTCTTCGCCTTGCTCACTTCTTTTTATTAAATGAAGGTGATGATGATCAAATACGTGGCTTAACCAAAGAGCAGATTGACAATCTTTCCACCCGGAACTATGAGCATAGTGGTATTGACAGTGAACTAGGTAAAATTTGTAGTGTTTGTATCAGTGACTATGTAACTGGAAACAAGCTCAGGCAGTTACCGTGCATGCACGAATTTCACATTCACTGTATTGACCGATGGCTATCAGAGAATTGCACTTGCCCAATCTGTCGGCAGCCTGTTTTGGGATCTGGTATAGCAAACAACGGGTGAAATGATGGAATCTATTCAAATATTGTATTTTAATAGAGTTGAGTGTTTAAACATTCTTTTGTTAAGTTGTAACGAGCTAACCAGGATGAAAAATAAGATTATAGTTTGAACTATTTTTGTGTGCTTTTTTAACTTGTTAAAAGAGAAGAATTTATATAAATTTAAAATAAAAATGTTAAATTATCCAAAAGTACAGAATAGTTAATATTGCTAGAACCAAATAATCTTTAAATTGTTTTTATTTTGGTAATTTTGTCATGCTAAGCACTTTTGTATCTGCACAATTCAATGAGTTAAAAATCTTTCCCTTTTCTTAATATTACAGTAGACTTTATTTGGGTTTTTAAGTTTCATAAGCTTATATGTCTAGACATTAGTGTCTATGCCTTTTATGTCTAGACATTAGTGTCTAAGCCTTTTAAAGAATGTTTGGCTGAATGTTTACTATGTATATTTAAGTTACCTGAAATGATAATATGCAGCATACTGTATGTGTATATATAGATATATAATTTTAAGGTTAAAATATCCTGTCTACAAGTTTGATTGTTATTTAAGCTTTTAGGCTAATACTGCATATGGCACAATGTTTAATATTGACAAGATCATCTCTGAAAGTAGATTAAGATATAATTTTGAAATAGAGATAATTTACTGACGCGTCTCTGACAATCTGATTTATTAGCAAGCAATATGTAATACTGAACGAGTATTTCTTTATTCAGAATTGGAACATGGGGAATTTAGAACATACGGATTATTTAATTTGAGTTCAGCCTTTTTTTTGAAACATGCAAAAATTTCTTTGGGTTAAGTAAGGTATACAGTATGCATGGTTTCTCAAATGTAGTTTAAAAAATCTAAAAATAAGTTATACAGAATCAAATGCATAGATAACACATTAAGTTCACTTGGAGACCAAATAACTCCAAATAATATGAGAGAGAAAACCTTAAGGGAATGTAGAATTTATTTAAACACAAAGTATGCGTTGAAGATCTATTTCTACCAATAAATACTAAAACAAAGACTGTATGTGAGCTATTTTTTTGTTTTCGTTGCATCATTGCGGCATATTCATTCCCCCAACTTTGATTTCTCTACTGGGCATTGTAGGTGCGGTAAGTGTTGAATGAATTTATGAGTTATAGTTCTTCCTTTCATATTTGCTTGTGAATATATAACATGGTTTTCTTGTGCTGGTACTGCTTGGACAAAATCACTTGATCTTAGCCAACAGGCTAAGAAATAATTGGGCAAAATCCTAAGAACAATACTTGAAGGCCAGATTTTGTGAGATTTAGGAATATTTCCCCATTTGGTTTTTCTTTCTGTCTAGTGATTATATTTAATTCATTAAATTAGTTGTTAGGGGACACATTTAACACCAACTGAAAGGTTTTCGTAAGAGTTATAACCTTGGGGTAAATAACTAATGTAGGTCAGTTTTGGAGCACAGGAGTGGTTGATTTGGGCCTGATTTGATGGTTTTACACACCAGACTAAGGAATTTTTATTTTACCAAACAGATGTTAGGTAATTAAAATCATTCCTTGATGATTTTAGTGGCAAATAATGAGATCATTTTCCATATTTCAAGAAGATAGGTCTAGAACAGCCTACTGAACACAATGACAGGGAGAGAAATGGAAAGCAAAGAATCTGGTAAAAGAACTATTGTGATTAAATATCATTATCATTTTTATTATCAGTCATTATCATCATCATTAGTTACTTCACATAGGATGATGACAGTGAAACTAGAAGAGAAAACTGGACGTCAAACTTTTTAATAAAGGATCTTTGGTCTCCAGTACAAAGAGGTAGAAAGTTACATAGTCACAGAGGAAGAGAGAACCACTGAGTGGAGGAGGGAGTGGAGGGAGTGCTGACACAAATCAGTGTGAATAAAGTACACCAATTTGAAGCATCTTATGCATGGCCTAATCTATGCATCTTGCACATGTCTCAGTGTTAGCGTTTGTTTCCAATAGGATGAGAGACTACTTCTTATATGGGATATTCTTTAGAAAAGCCTAGCTCCCCTAGTCCAGTCAGGAAAACTTGGGACAAATAAAAAAGGAAATGCAAATAAAGTAGGGATGAGGAATAAAAGTACATTGATTCTTTGTTTGACTTGGTCTTATACAAGACATGATAGTGTTACAAACATGAGAAGAGACCACAAACAGGCACTTGAAACAGAATGAGGATGTACACTACATGGAAAATTCCCTGACAGCAGCAGTGCAGCTTAATGAATTTTGTAAATTGGCATCCCAGTTGAGAACAAAGAAGGGTTTTCTTTAATGTATTCATTCATTTCCCAGTAAAGAAGGCTGATAGATACAAAAGCCCATTAATCTATTTGTAGTTTCTATTTAGCAATGATTGTATCCTTTGTGGTTCTAATATAGAAAGAAACAAATGGTTTGAAATGCTTCACTTGAGTATTATGTTCCATGTCAGGTCCACAGAGCTTATTCTTTGTAGCATGACTGTCTTGCAGACTTCTATTTTGAGATTGCCAGCTTCCTAGCTGCTCCCCCATGGGTTTATATTCTTTTATCCTATTTTATTGTTTCCCAGTTTTTTCTAGTTGTAGCTAGTATTGTTTTACATTGCTTGCTAGTAGGCTCCTTTACTACATACTTTTTTTTTTTTTCAGACAGGGTCTTGCTGCGTAGTCCAGGCTGGACTTGAACTATGTAGCCCAGACTGACCTTGCGCTTGAGGCAATCATCCTGTCTCAGCCTCCTGAGCTCTGAGATGACAGGCACGCATCACCATGTCTGGTTTAGTATTGTTATAATCCTTACTCTTAAATCATTTTTAGGTCATGTTCACTTCAGTATTTGACGTGGATTCGTACCTTAAACTTCCCAACATCTTCTTGAAGTATTGTCACTTAATGTAGTAATTGGCAGAATTAAGAGAATAAGTTACTACATAGCCATTTGCCTCCAACGTTGTGCTTTCCTCACTATGCTGCATTCTGGAGAAGTAGAAATGCAGTCCAATTTACTTCTTCCTGAAGATATTTTTCAAATTTATAACTTTGTTATATCATGTCTTTGTAATTACCATAATTTCCACATGCAAATAATCTACATCTCATAAATGGAGAAATGGACTGTGTCTGAAAGATATAAAGCAGAATCTAGATGAGGAATCCAGAAACTGAGGCAGAACGGGGCATCTGACGGTACTGTGTTAAGAATGAGTTAATAAGCTGAGTCTGAGGCATTTCATGTGTCCTGCTCCCAGATGAGAGCATCTAATCAACTTTTAATCTTGATGTATTTTTCCATTTGAATAATCTTTGGCTAGGGGAAGAGGAATCTATAGAAACATGAAGGAGGTAACAGGCCCACTTGGAGCCTCTCCCTCAATCTTGTGTAACACTGGAAGTCAGATACCTGGGTATTTGTGTTCTAACATGATTTACTGGGAAGCCAGATCTGTCTGTCATTAAGAACACCATCCTGTGTTCCAGTGGACATACTGAGGAGGTTCAGCAGGGATTCTTTCCCAGCCTCTATAGACAGGCTGTGAGTCCTTTTCAGTGTATATGTTCGTCCCTGCTTATACTGCCCTTAGAACTGGGAGGTCCATAATTGCTTTTAGCAAGTTTTGAATATTAAGTCTCTGAAGACTGAATTAGCTTTTCTTCTGGAAAATAAACACTTCATATGTGTGTGCGTGTGCATTTGTGCACAGGTGCATGTGTGTTTCTGTTAATACTTCGAGGATGGAGTAATCCTCTTGGCTGTCAGTACACATACATTGCCTCTTATACATGTAATTGTAAAAATGCTCCTGCTTAACCTAATCTAACTATTTTCTATGCAATGTCAAACATGTTCATCTCAGTGAGAAGCAACCCAAAGTCACATGTAACTTCTGTGTTGTGAAATACCACAATTCAGCTAAGTCCAGGTTCCCTGGGTGGTATGCAGTCTTCTATTGTCTTGGACCTTATCAGCTTTAATTGTCCCTCCTCACCATCCTGCAGCTTATGGTACAAACAGTAAAAGAAGCTTCTCTTCACCTCCAGTGAACGGGAATAAAAATCAAACCAAAAAGCAGGAAAAAAGTGCTATACTTTGATTACCGGTACTGAACGCATGGCATGTATTGCTGAAGAAGCCTAGCAGGATGAATAACAGAAATAATGAGCCTCACGAGCATTCTCTTTGTTGACTCATTTATCTGGATGTAGAGTAAATTGTTTGGTCAGGCACCTAGATTGACTCAGATGCTGAGTTAGGACCACTTTCGGAAAGGCACGAAGGGAGAGTTTCCCTGCTGGTGCAGGTAGTGTTGATGGTGGGCAGGGGATTGAGGGGATGCACGTGAATGGCTTGATTTTGACGTGTTGTTAGTGCTTGCTTCAAGGACTGTCATAATACTGAACAGTCATAGGTCTCTATAGCAGGCCAAGTGCTTTTTGAATAATACAACTTCCTTAGATCATTAGCTTATTAACTGTTATTTGAGGTCTATATCCAAAGCCAAAAATCTTCATAACACCTGTTTTTGTTATCATTATTTCTTTGTAGTTCTTTTTGTTATTTTGTTTTCAGGAAAATCTATGACTTTTTTTTTTCCTGTGCTGGAGATCAAACCCAAGACCTTAAGCGTGCGCTGGCAAGCACTCTACTGCTGAGCCGTATCTCCAGGCCTCATGGAATCTTAATACATTTTGCTCTAACATAGTTGGGAGCCTTTCTTTAATTTTCCCTTGAGTGTCATCCTTGTCCCTTGATTGCATTTCCAATTGTCCCAGTGTACTTTTGCCATAGGAAGATGGTATCTTCATTTTTGTCCTTGGGTAAGGGAGAATAATATTTTTACTGTAGCAAATCGAGATCAGTTTATCCAAACTGGTCACTTTAACTGTGAAACTTGGGAGGGGAGCAATTACTTTTGTTTTGTTTTTCCAGTGCTGAGGATTGAGCACAGGAGCCTTCACACTGAGCTACATCCCCAGCCCTTTGGTATTTTTTATATTGAGGCCAGGTCTTGCTAAATTGCTCAGGCTTGAACTTGCAATCTTGGCTCAGCCTCCCAGAGCGCTGGAATTATAGGTGTATGCCCCCATGCCTGGTTTCAATTACATTTTTATTCCCAATACTGAATTGCTAGGTATTGTGATGTTAGCATAAGGTTGATAATTCTTATTTTATTTTACCAAAGTTGATTAGAAGTAAAAATTTCCATGTTGAGGATCTCCAGAGCCATCTGCAGTTTTGGTGGATCCACTAGGACTCATAGGAATCAGCATGTAGCTGTACTAATGGCTTAGATTTATTACAGGGAAAGGACAGAAACACAATCAACAAAGAAGAAAAGTGCATGGAACTAAATCCAGAGGAACCCTGGCAAGCTTCTAGGGGTCCTATTCCAGTGAAGTCACACAAGACACATTTAATTCCTCCAGCATTGATCGGGACAACATGAAAGGAGAGTTGTCTACCAGACGTACTTCCTTATGTCCTGGGGCCCAAGGTTTTTAATGGGGGCTAGAATCATCCAGCAAGTAGCAAAATTCTAGACTCCCAGAAGGGAAGTAGATGTTTAGCATAAATCACATTGTTTGCATAAGCAGTTTAAGCACAGAGGGGCAAGCTTATCAGTTGGAGAATAGTCAGGACACTCCCTGTCAAGTTCCTAGATGACAGCCAAGGGCCAACCTTGCAGGCAGGCCTTTCTAAGGGTAGGCTGAGGCCTACTATGTAAATTATTTTCTGTGCATACATCTTCTTCCCTAACTCAAGCATTCTGCTAAATTCTAGGACCATGTTTGTGATTGCTTTGATTAATGTCGTTTGGACTGCCCCTGTAGAACCTCAGATTCAACATATTCAGAATTGAAGGAATTATCTTCCCTAGAACTGCTCCTCACCTTTTTCCTATCTATGCTAATGCCTTATTTGCCAGTTTAAGACAGAAAAATCTGATATCCTCACCTGAATGTAGGTTAGAGGATGCTGACTGATATGGGCTGGATCCAAGGGCCAGAAGGAACAGCAGGACTACCACATGTTCATGCCTGTGGGACAGAGGTCAAGTACAAACTTGTAACGAAGACACTGATAGGCCTCAAAGGTGGAGAACTGGATTTAAATGGGATATCAGAGCAGGAAAGATTAGAGATGAGGGCAAAAGGTCAGGAGGAATTAGTCCAGTCAGATTGAACAGGAGCATGATCTGGAAAAATATTGCAGAGGCTGCTTCCCATATCTGAGTTGATTGGTTGCTTTGACTTTTTTGTTTGATGAATAGTCAAGCACTAAAGGGAGAACTAAGATGGGGTTAAATAAGAACTAAGACTTCTGTCTCCTCCTCCTTTCTATCCAGTTAACCAGTCTGTGTCCACTGGAATCTTCCTTATTTTCATTTGCATTATCTTAGTTAGGGCTGTCATTATTTCTCACATAGATTCTTTTCAGTGTCTCTTAAATAGTCCCTCATCCTTGTAATAACTCCAATGTAATCATTCTATAAGGCACATTTGGATGTGTTACTCCCCACCTGTGCCTATTAATTCCCCATTGTTCTTAGAACAGCACACAAGATTCTTCATATTTTGGCCTCTGCCTTCTTGTTTCAAATTGATTTTTACCATTTAGGGTCCCTTGTGAGGCCTTGCATCTTGGTCGTAATACTTCTAAAAGTTTTGCCTGTGCTTTTACTTCCTAAAATGGTCATTTCCCTCTTGCACTTCTGGTAATTCCTGCCTATCCTTTCAGAGTCACCTGAAGTATCACTTGTGCAAACCCTCCTATGCCCTTATCTCCACGGCTGATTTACCCTGAGAAACAGTTGATACAACGCCTAGAGCCCACATACTCTGAAGGGTCATGAAAACGCTTTACTTTCTTTTAAAACATATATAAAAAGAATATAATCCAGCCGGGCTTCTACTTTTCATTATACTGGTGCACTGGAATAATTTCTAGTATTTTTAAGAAGAGAAGGAACCAATGAAAGCAAAAGTGCTGAGATTCATGGAAGTTATAATGTGGCCCTGCCTATGTCCCCATTTATGTGCTTCACTTGTACCCTATCTTCTCCAAAGAACTGTGAACGCTTTGATTTTCAGCCCGTAGTGTCACTTGATATATAATGAGCAAATGTGAAGAAGTTTTAGTACTGTATATAGGTAGATAACTGCATCTACCTGTATCTAAGATATCTGCTTACGCACTAAAATCTTGTTTGTTAAGATTTTTTTTTTCACCATAGAAAGAATATCATGTTCATGGTTTAAAGCAGTGGGAGAAAAGCTCCCAGACAAGCCCACAAAATTTTGTGTAATATACAAAGTTGTGGAAATAACTCAAGTACAGTAAAAGCAGGCAAATCTAATAGTCCTGCAAGTTAACAGAACAAGAATGAGATGAAGAAATACATATTTTCTTCCCTCCCTTCCTCCCCTCTACTTTTCTCTTTCTCTCTCAATCAAACCTAAGATCTCATACTTGCCTACACTCTACTAATGAGCCACTTCCAGTCCCTGAGGAAATATTTTAAAAGTTTATCCTGAGTGTAAATTCTTGAGACTTCGTGAAGCCTGCCTTTCTTAAATTTCAGGTTGGCCTAGCCTCATCAACTTACTGCACACACTATCTGCCTGCCACTGCGACTGTACTAGGTTTTGACTCTGCCTTAGGCCACTCAGCCTGGCAAATGGTGGCTTGGGTTGTATGTTCCCTGCCTTGTCTTATCCTTCACTGCCTACATTTAATCTTTTTGCTAAGTTCCCAGCCAGCAGAGGAAGGGAAAAGGGCTTAGAGGCAGGGGGAGAGCAGAGTGAGAGAGAAGCTTGCTGGCCCCTAGGAGCTCAGTAGAGCAGGTTAACCCTTTACAGCTCGGTGCTGTATGTGTTTCACCATTCATGATGTTCAGTTTTTTTTTTTTTTTTTTTGGAAAGGAAAAGGATTTAGGTTTAGAGTTGTTAGGTAGTAGAGTTGTTTGTGTCTCTGGAACTGATGTTTTAGCAAATGACTTCTAATTCAATGTCATATTACCAAGGAGCTCTTTACATTGTTCCTGTGAGAACAAGGGTTTCACTGTCTTGATCCAGTATACTGAAAGAGAGACAATTACTGTTTGCATATAAGGAAAGTATATCCAATTCCCGCACATAAGGAACGTATATCAAACTCCCATGGGAAGGTATTTTCTACAGTCTTTATGTGAAAAAAAGAATAACCTTGGCCCCTTTCAGAGCTGAGAACCTTTAATGCCTTTATAATGTTGAGCCTCAACACAAAGACTTTTTAGGGTGGTCTAGACAGTTTAAATAATTTATACATAGTCATGTGGCTACTTAGAAGCAAGGCAAAATACTCTCCAATTTTGTTTTTAATGTCTTATTATCTACAAAGAATATTTCAAAGCTCCGATTCCATGTGTTCTTGATCCAAAGATGTCTAATTGTTGGTCTTACAAGGCTAATGACTCAGGCTCAATACAAGGAAAGACTGCTAATATATTCAGGATAAACAGTATGAGCCATAGGCTGTCTGGCTCTGTAGGGCTGTGGGGAAGTTTGAACTGATTCATTATGCCACTGCAGGAGCCCTGAGGAACTCTTAAGTCTGACTGAGGAGGCGCAGGCCGCAGAGTGACAGCCTTGTGCTACCAAGGAGTATGTCTGCTCCTGTGCGGCTTTCAGATCAGAGCCGATGGCAGGGGTGGTGAACAAGACATTTTAGGCACTTCTTATTTTCTTATCATGGCAAATGTGTTCTGAGCTCCTCTCAGACGAATCCTTCAGGTCATATTTCTCAGGCCTTATTACAATGTGTATTTTATGCATTAAAATAAGCTAGGAACATTCAAGCTGTTATATTTCAGCACTAAATACTGTACAAGAGTCATCGAATCTCAGCCTGGGAGAAGATGGACAATTTCTTTGGGGCCCTGAGAACCAGCACTGAAAATATCTCATTTGGTAAGCTGCCAAGCCTGCTTGTAAAGATCAAAGATGTTATGGTCTCAGCCGGGCATGGTGGCTCACGCCTGTAATTCCAGCGCTCGGGAGGCTGAGACAGGTGGATTGTTGTGAGTTCGAGACCAGCCTGGGCTACAAAGTGAGCTCAAGGCCAGCCTAAACGGCATAGTGAGACCCTGTCTCAAAAACAGGGCTGGGGATCTAGCTCAGTGGTCTAAGCGCCTGCCCAGCAAGCGCAAGGTCGTGAGTTCAATCCCCGGTGCCGCAAAAAAAAAAAAAAAAAAAAAGATGTTATGGTCTTCCTTGCACTACACATCAATATTGTGTCATTTTGGTTCTCTGAAAAGAGATACCAAAACAGGATTATACATCTAAGAGATTTTTGGGGGGAACTACACCATGTTAAAGGTATATGGAGCAGAAGCAAGAGTAGGTGGGAACTTCCAGCCCACAAAGGTCTGACACCTTCAAAAGAATAAAGGGAAGGAAGGACTGGTTTTAAAAAACAAAACAAAACAAAACAAAACTTCAGCCTGCAGTGAGTCCTGAGAAAGTCTCAGGTAGGGAGGCTTCAGGCTGTAACAGTACCCCACTGGACTGAAATAGCCCAGCTCTAGGGGTGCCTTCATGTTGTCACTGGCCAGGGGCAGCCTAGTCAGGAAAGCATGGCCAGGGCCTGAGCATCATGGCAGACTCCAGGGATGATGACTGGAGCCTGCCAGTCCTTATGCTCCCCACAGCAGGTTCAGTAGTGTACCTCTCCAGCTGCCACCAATATTAGCAGCGTTCACTTCTAGAAACAATCTGTTTGACTTTAGTTTACTGTGAGTTTTCCTTTGCTCTCCCAAACCACCTGCACAAATTCTCTGTTCCTTGATCCTAGTGCCACCAGAGACGTTAACATTGCTTTGGGTCGCATCTCAGCTTTCTCTTCCCCAGGTTAGATAACTTGGTTCCTTTATTGCTCTCCTTTGAGACCTCTTAAGGTATGCACAACTGCAACCTACACATTGTGCAGGCAGGATGCTTTCTGAGAGGCAATTTACTGTTGTACTTATTCAGAGCATACACTTTGGTGATGGTCGTCAGTCAGCTCAAGTTCCAAATTTGCCACCTAATGGCTCTGAGACCTAGTGTAAGTATCTCAATTTTCTGATCATTACTTTCCTCTTTGTAAAATATGAATGACAATAGCATTTACCTATAGGGTTAAATGAGACAATGCCTGGATACACAAAAAGGCCTAGGCAGAACACTGTAAGTTAACTCATGAACGTCAGCATAAGGTATTATCAGCATTGCATCCACTCCTGAGCCTAATTAGTAAAATGACTTTTGTTGCTGACTCATAGCTCAGTTGTGGCCCATTAGCCTTAGCCTTGAGATACTTTCGTTCCTGATTTGTTCGCAGTAAGTATCTTCAGGTGTGATAGTGGCTTGGCTTTTTCTTTGTAAGTGTACCTTGCTATTTTTGTTCTTGTTCCTTGACCCCCGTCTCCCTGAGCTTTTCTGCAAGTCTCTTCTGGAAATCCATTAAAAGAGTAAAAAAAATATTTTGGTTTGTCTTAATTTTCTGTGTGTGTGACAAGAGATAACATGCTGCCTTTGTCATTGTTGAAATAGCCCACCTTCTAAATTCATAGTAATTCCTAGTTTTTTCGGAAATTGCCATGGCTACAAAATGGTCCTTGTTCATGAAAAACATACTGAAAGGCAATACGAAGCTCCCAAATCACTTGATTATGACCCTAATTTGATCCTCTCCCACTGCCAATAATCTGGAGGAGAATGGGAAGTTGCCAGTCCACCTCAGGAATACTAATAATAACTAGCACATCATCTTGATTTTCTATGACATTTCATTTATCCCAAAAAGATTTCATGCTCATTGTCTTATTTTCTATTCAAACCAACTGAAGAGTGGGTTGAGCAAGATTTACTGTGCTTATTTTGGAAGAGAGTGATGTACCAAAACGAATAATTTGCCCAAGTTATGTGAGAGGCTATTGACAGTGCCAGAAATTATTGGTTCTCCAAATTTACAGTGGGAGGCTTTTCAGTTTAGTCAGACTGTTAAATATGCAAGGACAGGGCTACCCACTCAGAATAGGGACACAGTGCTCCAAACTCTTTTTCTTCTACCATCGTGGGAACTAGGACCCCACCCCTCCACAGGAGCCTCCCTCTGGTCCCAGTAGTAAGTGAGCCAGTTCCCACAGTTTCCAGACAGGTGTACAACCAAGACACTGGGTATCAGTCAACTGGCTTTCCAGGGCTCAAATCAAACTTGGTTAGAAGCAAAAACCTCTTAGGTATTCAATGGGCCTTATGTTAATCGTGAATTATTATTTTGGGAATTTGAACCTGA
>RJWT010001146.1:0-51696 GCA_004365215.1 Cuniculus paca
TCCATCCAACATAAGAGTATGCATTCTTCTCAGTTTCACATGGTACATTCTCTAGAATAGATCATATATTGGCCCATAGAACATGCTTAAATAAATGCAAAGGAATTGAAATTATCCCATGCATACTATCTGATCACAGTGCCATCAAATTGGAAATTAATGACAAAAGAAATTGGAAAAATTCCATAAACTCATGGAAATTCAATAGCACACTCCTGAACAATTAGTGGGTCGCAGAGGAAATTAAAGAAGAAATTAAACAATATCTACAAGCAAATGAAAATACAAATACAACCTACCGGAACCTGTGGGATGCAATGAAAGCACTCCTCAGAAGGAAATTTATTGCAGTGAACTCCCGCATCCAGAAAATGGAATGGATGACAATAAATAATCTGATATTACATCTGAAACATCTAGAGAAAGAAGAGCAATCCCAACCCCAAGCCAAAAGAAGGGAAGAAATTGTAAAGATCAGAGCAGAAATTAATGCAATTGAAACTCAGATAACAATACAAAGAATCAACGAATCAAAGAGTTGGTTCTTTGAAAAAATAAACAAAATTGAAAAGCCACAAGCCAACCTTATTAAAAAAGGCAAGATAAAACTCAAATCCATGCAATAAGAATGAAGAGGGTGAAATCACTACAGACCCTGTGGAAAGACAGAAGATCATCAATACCTATTTTGAAAATCATTATGCTCATAGGTTCAGTAAAACCGAAGAAATGGACAGATTTCTAGAAACATATCAATTACCAAAACTCAACCAAGAAGATGTAAAACTACTGAGTAATCCAATTTCGGTTAATGAAATAAAAAACGTAATTAGAATCTTACCAACCAAGAAAAGTCCAGGTCCTGATGGATTCATAGCTGAGTTTTACAAGAAATTCAAGGAAAACTTAATGCCAACACTCCTCAAAATCTTCAATGAAATTGAAAGGGAAGGAAATCTCCCTAAATCATTCCTGGAAGCACGTATTACCCTAATTCAAAAACCAGAGAAATACCCAACCAAGAAAGAGAACTACAGGCCAATTTCTCTAATGAACATAGATGCAAATATCCTCAATAAAATACTGGCAAACAGAATGCAGCAAGTAATCAGGAAGATTATACACCATGACCAAGTGGGATTCATCCCAGAAATGCCAGGAAGATTCAACATACACATATCAATAAATGTAATAAACCATATCAATAGAGCCAAAGATAAGAACCACAGGGTGATCTCAATACATGCAGAAAAAGGTTTTGATAAAGCCCAACACTCTTTCTTGATAAGAACTCTACAGAAAATTGTAATAGATGGACTTTACCTCAATCTGATAAAAGCCATCTATGACAAACCAACAGGCAGTATCACATTAAATGGTCAAAAAGTGAAAGCTTTCACTGTAAAATTGGGAACAAGAAAAGGTTGTCCACTATCACCGCTCCTATTCCATGTAGTGCTGGAAATACTAGCTAGAACAATTAGACAAAAGAGAGAAATAAAAGGAATAAGAATAGGAAAGGAAGAAGTTAAGTTATCACTATTTGCAGATGACATGATACTCTACATAGAAAACCAAAAAAATCCATAGAAAGACTTCTGGATATCATAACCAAATTTGGTAATGCAGCTGTACACAAAGTCAATACTTAGAAATCAGTCACATTCCTGTACACAAACAACAAACGCACTGAGAGAGAAATTAGAGAAAACACACCCTTTACAGTAGCAGCCAAAAAATGAAATACTTAGGAATCAACCTAATAAAGGAAGCAAAAAATGTATTCAATGGAAATTACAGTACTCTGAAAAAAGAAATCAAAGAGAATCTCAGAAAATGGAAAGATATTCCATGCTCTTGGATAGGAGGAACAAACATTGTGATAATGGCCATTCTCCCAAAATTATTATACAGATTTAATGCAATTCCTATCAAAATACCAATAGCATATCTCTCAGATCTAGAGAAATCATTCTTAAAATTTATGTGGAAGCAGAATAGATCTAGAAAAGCAAAGGCACTTCTGGGCAGCAAGGGCAGGACAGGAGGCATCACAATCCCAGTGTTGAAAGTATACTACAAAGCTACTGTAATCAAATCAGTATGGTACTGGAATCAAAACAGATGTGAGGATCAATGGAAGAGACTAGAAGATACAACACCAAGTACAAACACACTCAGCCACCTTAACTTGGACAAAGGGGCCAAACATGTTCATTGGAAGAAAGATATCCTCTTTAATAAATTGTGCTGGAAAAACTGGCTTTCCCTATGGCAAAAACTAAAATTAGACCCAAGGCTATCACCATACACTAAACTAAAGTCAAAATGGATCAAAGATCTAAATATTAAAACAGAAACACTAAATCTGCTGGAAAACAAAGTAGATAGAAATCTTGAAAACATACGGGTAGGTGGAGAATTCATGAACAACAGTCAAACTGCACCGGAAACACTTCCCAGAGTCAACAATTGGGATCTTGTCTTGTTAAAAGTTTTTGCATGTGAAAAGAAATCTCTAACAGAGTGAAAACAAAACCCACAAACTGGAAAAATTTCTAGTCAACTACCCGTTCAGACAAAGGTCTTCTATATAGAACATATAGAGAGTTAAAATATATCAGCTCCTTGAAATTCAAAGACCCAATCCAGAAATGGACATCTGAGATGAAAACACACTTCTCAGCGGAACAAATATGAATGGCTAATAAATACATGAAAAAATATTCAGGATCACTGGTCATTAGAGAAATGCAAATTAAAACAACTCTGAGATTTCATCTCGCTCCTGAAAGAATGTCCAGGCTCAAGAAAACCACCTACAGTAAATGCTGAAGATGCTGTGGGGAGAGAGGAACCCTTCTTCATTGTTGGTGGGAGTGCAGACTGATGCAACTACTGTGGAGGTCATTATGGAGGTTTCTCAAAAAGCTAGGACTGGAAGTCTCATTTGACCCAACTATTCTGCTTCTGGGCATATTCCCAGAAGAAGTGAAATCATCTTACCACAGTGATGTATGTGCACCTATGTTTATAGCAGCACAATTTGTAATAGCCAAATCTTGGAAACAACCCAAATGCCCATCAATTGAGGAATGGTTAAAGAAGATGTGGTACTTTTATACAATGGAGTATTATGCAGCTATAAAAAATGATCACATTAAGGCTTTTATAGGTAAATGGATGCGACTTGAAACCATACTCATAAGTGAAATAAACCAAACACACATGTGTACACACCACATTGTCTCTCTAGTGTAAGAAACTGAAAGACTCAATAAGATACAAAATTCCTGGTAAATATGGAGAAATGGTTCTGAAATTCAATGGTGCTTTTATTCTTTGATTTCATTGGTTTAAATCCCTTTCTTTCTATTTGAAAGCAATAAGCGAGAAGACAGGAACAGCTCTTTTGAAAAATGAGACACTATAGTAGCCATAGCTCATTTCTTGTTATCCGACTTGAAGACCAGTAATGCTATTCTCTTTTATCTGGTTTTATACTACTTTGTTTTGTTTGAGTTTATTGTCTGTAAATGTATGAACAACCATTTTGAAAAAAGCAAGAGATAGTAGGGTAACCATTGTTAATCTCCTGTTATTATGTTTTGAAAACCTGTAGAGCTTTCAGTGTTCTGTTTTGAAATGCTGTAGTGTGTTTGACTCTATTCTCTTTTCTTTTCCTTTTTTTTGTTGCTTTGTTTTGTTTTGTTCTATTCTCTTTAAAATAAAAAAAAGAAGAAAATCGCTTACTTGCACTCTTTTGCCAGGAAAGCTGCAACAGCTAAATCAAACTAAGTGTAACTTCAGCTCTGTGAAGTCAAGATATCTGCACACTGTGAAGGCTGTGCTTCTTTCCATATGGGAGAGGCACACGTTTGTTTTCCGGAATTGCCTTAGAGAAAGGCAGTTTGCAGAGCAATGACTATGCACCTCATGTTCAATGAAACACCCCAGAACTTGTGGTGTGTTTCCCCAGAAAGAACTCAATGGGAAAAGTAGAACTCAACATTAGAAATGATTTGTCTGTGTGGAAATAAATGTGGAAACCACTTTATGTGTTCATTCATCTAGGCCCTTAGGAATGAAATGGAGGAAATGGCTTAATACCACTCTTTGCCCAAGAAAGCTGCAAGAGCTAAATTAATTTCAGTATAACTTCACCTCAGAGAAGTCAACATATCTGCACACTGCGGAGTCTGTGCTTCTTTCTATATGGGAGAGGCACACGTTTGTTTTCTGGATTTGCCTTACTGAAAGGCAGTTTGCACACGATGACTATTCAGCCCCTGTGCAATGAAACACCCAAGAACTTGTGGAATGTTTCCCTAGAAAGAACTCCATGGGAGAAGTTGAACTCAATGTTAGAAATGATTGTGCATCATGGAAATAAGTGTGGAAGCAACTTCATGTGTTGGTTCATCGAGTCCCATGGGAACGAATTGGAGGAAATACCTTACTATCAGTGTTTTGCCAGGAAAGTTGCAACAACTAAATCAAATTCAGGATAACTTCACTCCAGAGAACTCAACATATGTGCACACTTGGGAGGCTTTCCTTCATTGTATACAAGAGAGGCATACGTTTTTTTCTGCATTTGTCTTTCTGAACGGCCATTTGCACAGAAATGACTATTCATCCTCTGTTCAACGAAGCACCCAAGAGTTTGTGGTGTGTTTACTCAGAAAGAACTCCATGTGTTTTGCTTAGTTTTCTTTGTTGCTGAAACATACACCCGATATGTAAAATTAGGGAAGCAAGGGTTTACTTAGCTTACAGTTCTTGGTGGTTTAAGTCCATAATCAGCTGACTCAAAAGCAGAGTGGCATGTCAGTGAGGCAGCACTTCAAGGCAGCAGCCAGAGCAAAAGAGAGCAGCCATTCATGGCAGTGGTATGTGGCAAGAGCAAAACACACCAAAAAAAGAGAGAACCCACCCCCATTCCGACCTTACATTGTATGTCGGCTCCACCCCTGGTTGGGTGCAGAGCTCACACTGCCAATCCCAGTGCTATACAATGAATCAATCATAAATACTAGATTTAGCCACTTTCATGACTACATAAGGATTGCAGGGGCCATGTACACACAAACTGTAAAGCCATGGGAGAAGTACAACCCAACGTTAGAAATGATTCTGCTGTGTGGAAATAAGTGCAGAAACAACTTTATGTGTTGGTTCATCTAGGCCCATAGCAATGAATGGGAGGAAATGGATTACCACTATTCTTTTGCCAGGAAACCTGCAACAGCTAAATCAAACTCAGCTTAACTTCAGCTCAGAGAACTCAACATATCTGCACACAGGGGAGGCTGTGCTTCTTTGTATATGGGAGAGGCACACATTTGTTTTCAGGATTTGCCTTACTGAAAGGCAGTTTGCAAAGAGATGACTATTCAGCCTGTGTGCAATGAAACACCGCAGAACTTGTGGTATGTTTCCCCAGAAAGAACTCCATGGGAGAAGTAGAACTCAATGTTAGAAATGATTTGGCTGTGGGGAAATAAGTGTGCAAACAACTTTATATGTTGGTTCATTTAGGCCCATAGGAATGGAAGGGAGGAAATGGTGTACTACCACTCTTTTGTCAGGAAAGCTGCAACAGCTGAATGAATTTCAGTGTAACTTCAGCTCAGAGAACTCAACATATCTGCACACTGGGGAGGCTGTGCTTCTTTCTATAAGGGAGAGGCACAGGTTTGTTTCTGTATTTGCCTTACTGAAAAGCAGTTTACACTGAGATGATTATTCAGCCACTGTGCAACAAAATACACAGAACTTGTGATGAGTTTCCCTAGAAAGAACTCCATGGGAGAAGTAGAACTCAACGTTAGAAATGATTCTGTGGTGTGGAAATAATTGTTGAAAGAACTTTAGGTGTTCGCTCATCTCAGCCCATAGGAATGAAATGGAGGAAATGCCTTAGTACCACTCTTTTGTCTGGAAAGTTACAACAGCTAAAATTATCTCAGCTAAATGAAACTTTAGCTCAGACAACTCAACATATCTGCACAGTGGAGAGGCTGTGCTTCTTTCTATGTGGGAGAGGCACACATTTGTTTTCTGGATTTGCCTTACTGAAAGGCACTTAGCACAGAGATGACTATTCGGGCCCTGTACAATGAAACAAGGAAGAACTTGTAGTGAACTTCCCCAGAAATAACTAAAAGGGGGAAGTCTAACTCAACATTAGAATTGATTCGTCTGTGTGGAAATCAGTTTGGAAACAACTTTATGTGCTGGTTCACCTAGGCACATAGAATGAATGGGAGGAAAGGGCTTACTACCAGTCTTTTGCCAGTAAAGATGCAACAGGTTAATCAAACTCACTATAACTTCAGCTCAGAGAACTCAACATGTCTGTGCACTGGGGATTCTGTGCTTCTTTCTATATGGCAGAGGCTCACGTTTGGTTGTTGGATTTGCCTTATTGTAAGGCAGATTGCACAGAGATGACTATTCAGCCCCTGTGCAACAAAACATCTCTGAACTTATGGTGTGTTTTCCCAGAAAGAACTGCATGGGCAAAGTAGAACTCAATGTTAGAAATGATTCTGCTTTGTGGAAATAAGTGTGGACACAACGTGATGTGTTGGTTCATCTAGGCCCTTAGGAATGAAAGGGAGATAATGGCTTCCTGCCACTCTTTTGCCAATAAGCTGCAACAGCTAACTCAAACCTAGTATAACTTCAGCTCAGAGAACTCAACATATCTAGACACTGGGAGGGCTGTTCTTCTTTCTATATGGGAGAGGCACACATTTGTTTTCTGTATTTGCCTTACTGAAAGGCAGTTTGCACAGAGATCACTAGCCCCTCTTCAATGAAACTCCCCGAATCCTGTGCTTTGTTTCCCCAGAAAGAACTCCATGGGAGAAGTATAGCTAAATGTTAGAAATGATTCTGCTGTGTGGAAATAAATGTGGAAACAACTTGATATGTTGGTTCATCTAGGTCCATAGGAATGAATTGGAGAAAATGGCTTCCTGCCACTCTTTACCACTGTTTTGTTTCCCCAAAAAGAAGTAAATGGGAGAAGTAGAACTCAAAGTTAGAAATGATTCTGCCATGGGGAAATAAGTGTGGAATCAACTTTATAAGTTGGTTCATCTAGGCCCTTAGGAACGAATGGAAAGAAATGGCTTACTACCATTATTTTGCCATGAAAGCAGCAACAGCTAAATCAAGCTCAGTATAACTTCACCTCTGAGAACTCAAAATATCTGAAAACTGGGGAGACTATGCTTCTGTCTGTATGTCAGAAGCACATGTTTGTTTTCTATATTTGTCTTACTGAAAGGCAGTTTGCACAGACATGATTATTTAGCCCCTGTGAAACAAAACTCCCCAGAACTTGTGGTGTGTTTCCCCAGAAAGAATTCCATGGAAGAAGTAGAGCTCAACTTTAGAAATGATTCTCCTGTGTGGAAATAAGTGTGGAAACATCTTTATGTGTTAGTTCATCTAGGACAATAGGAATGTATGGAAGGAAATGGCTCACTACAACTCTTTTGCCAGGAAAGTGGCAACAGCTAACTCAAACTGAGTATGACTTCAGCTCAGAGAACTCAACATATGTGCACACTAGGCAAAGTGTTCTTCTTTCTACACAAGACATTCATATGTTTGTTTTCTGTATTTGCCTTAGTGAAAGGCAGTTTGCACAGAGGTGACTATACAGCCCCTTTGCAATGAAACACCCCAGAACATGAGGTGTGTTTACCCAGAAAGAACTCCATTGGAGAAGTAGAACTCAATGTTAGAAATGGTTCTGCTGTGTTGAAATAAGTATGGAAACAACTTTATGTGTTGGTTCATCTAGGCCCAAAGGAACGAAAAGGAGGAAATGGCTAACTACCACCCTTTTGCCTGTCAAGCTGCAATAGTTAAATCAAACTCAATAGAAGTTCAGCTCAGAGAACTCAAGAGATCTTCACACTGTGGAGGTTGTGCTTCTTTCTACATGAGAGAGCCATACATTTTTTTCTGCATTTCCTTTACTGCAAGAATGTTTTCACAAAGATGACTATTCAGCCCAAAGGCAATTAAACCCCTCGTGAACCTGTGGTGTGTTTCCCCAGAAAAAACCCATTTGAGAAGCAGAACTCAATGTTAGAAATGAATCTGCAGTGTGGAAATAAGTGTGGAAACAAATTTATGTGTTGGTTCTTCTAGTCCCTTGGGAATGAATGGAAGAAATGGCATATTACCACTGTTTTGCAAGGAAACCTTCAACAGCTGAATCAAACTTAGTATAACTTCAGTTCAGAGAACTCGACATATCTGCACACGGTTGAGCTGTGCTTCTTTCTATACAGGAGAGGCACACCTTTGTTTTCCGGATATGCATTACTGAAAGGCAGTTTACAAGGAGATGACTATTCAACCCCAGTGCAACAAGTCTTCACAGAACTTGTGGTGTGTTTCAGCGGAAAGAACGTGAGAGACATATAACACAACATTAGAAATGTTTCTGCTGTGTGGATATAAGCATGGAAGCAACATTATGTGTTGTGTCATCTGTGCTCATAGGAAAGAATGGGAGGAAAAGGCTTACTATAAGTCTTTTGATAGGAAAGCTGCAACAGCTAAAGGAAACTCAGTATAACTTCACCTCAGAGAAGTCAACATATCTGCACACTGTGGAGGCTGTTTCTTTCTATATGGATGAGTCACATGTTTGTTTTCTAGATTTTCCAGTTTACTACAAGGCATTTTGCACAATGATGACTTTTCAGCCTCTGTGCAACAAAACATCCCAGAAACTGTGGTTTCTTTCCACAGAAAGAAATGTATGGAGAAGTAGAACTCACCGTTAGAAATGATTCTGCTGTGTGGAAATAAGTGTGGAAAGATAATTAAGTGTTGGTTCATCCAGGCCCATAGGAATGACTGGGAGGCAATGGCTTACTACCACACATTTGTCAGGAAAGCTGCAACTGCTAAATCAAACTCAGTAAAAGTTCAGCTCAGAAAACTCAACAGATCTGCACACTGATGAGGATATGCTTGTTTCTTTTTTTATTTATTTTAAAGAAAATAGAACAAAAGAAAACAGAACAGAACAAAATAAAGCAAAAGAAAGCAGAATAGAGTCAAACATTCAAAACAGAACACTGCAAGGTATACAGGTTTTCAAGACATAACAACAGGAGATTAACAATGGTTACCCTAGTGTCTCTTGCTTTCTTCGAGATGGTTGTTTATACATTTACACACAATAAACTCAAACAAAAAAAGGAACATAAAGCCAGACAAACAAAAGAGCACTACAGGGCTTCAATTCGGACAACAAGAAACGGCAGAGGTAACCGTAGTGTCTCATTTATCAAAAGAGCTCTTCATATCTTCTCACATATTGCCTTCAAATAGTAGGAAAGGGACTTAAACCAATCAAATCAAAGAATAAAAGCACCATTGGATTTCAGAACCATTTCTCCATATTTATCAGGAATTTTGTATCTTATTGAGTCTTTCAGTTTCTTACACTAGGGAGACAATGCAGTGGTTACACACGTGTGTTTGGTTTATTTCATTTATGAGTAGGGTATCAAGTCGCATCCATTTACCTACAAAGGCTCCATGTGATCATTTTTTATAGCTGAATAGTACTCCATTGTATAAAAGTACCACATATTCTTTGCCCATTCCTCGATTGATGGGCATTTGGGTTATTTCCAAGATTTGGCTGTTACAAATTGCGCTGCTATAAACATGGGTGCACATACATCACTGTGGTAAGATGATTTCACTTCTTCTGGGAATATGCCCAGATGCAGAATAGCTGGGTGAAATGGGACTTCCAGTCCTAGTTTTTGAGAAACCTCCAGACTGACCTCCACAGTGGTGGCACCAGCCTGCACTCCCACCAACAGTGGAGAAGGGTTCCTTTTCCCCCACAGCCTCTCCAGCATTTATTGTTGGTGGTTTTCTTGATCTTGGCCATTCTTACTAGAGCGAGATGAAATCTCAGAGTTGTTTTAATTTGCATTTCTCTAATGACCAATGATCCTGAATATTTTTTCATGTATTGATTTGCCATTCGTATTTGTGCAGCTGAGAAGTGTGTTTTCATCCCAGGTGTCCATTTTTGGATTTGGTCTTTGAATTTTGAGAGCCTGATGTTTTTTAATTCTTTATATGTTCTAGGTAGAAGACGTCTGTCTGAAGGGTAGTTGACTAAAATTTTTTCCCAATTTGTGGGTTTTCTTTTGACTGTGTTGGAGATTTCTTTTGACATGCAAAAACTTTTTAACAAGACAAGATCCCAATTGCTGATTCTGGGAAGTGTTTCCCTTGCAGTTTGATTTTTGTTCATGAATTCTCCACTTACCCCTATGTTATCAAGATTTCTACCTACTTCTTTTTCCCGCAGATTTAGTGTTTCTGTTTTACTATTTAGATCTTTGATCCATTTTGACTTAAGTTTAGTGTATGGTGATATGCTTGGGTCTAATTTTAGTTTATGCCATATGGAAAGCCAGTTTTTCCAGCACCATTTATTAAAGAGGCTATCTTTCTTCCAGTGAACATGTTTGGCCCCTTTGTCAAAGATAAGGTGGCTGAGTGTGTTTGTAGTTGGGGTTGTATCTTATGATCTATTCCATTGATCCTCAGGTCTGTTTTGATTCCAGTACCATGCTGATATGATTACAGTTGATTTGTAGTATACTTTCAAGTCTGGGATTGTGATGCCTCCTGTCCTGCTCTTGCTGCCCAGAAGTGTCTTTGCTATTCTAGGTCTTTTGTGTTTCCAGATGAATTTTAAGAATGATTTCTCTAGACCTGTGAGGTATCCTAATGGTATTTGAATGGGAATTGCATTAAATCTGTATAATAATTTTGGGAGAATGGCCATTCTCAAAATGTTTGCTCTTCCTATCCATGAGCATGGAATGTGTTTCCTTTTTGCAACATCCTCTTTGATTTCTTTTTTCAGAGTACTGTAATTTTCATTGAATAGATCTTTTGCTTCCTTTGTTAGGTTGATCCCTAAGTATTTCATTTTTTCAGATGCTATTGTAAAGGGTGTGGTTTCTCTTATTTCTCTCTCAGTGTGTTTGTTTTTTTGCATATAGGAATGCAATTGATTTCTGAGTATTGACTTTGTGTCCAGCTATATTACTGAATTTGGTTATGACATACAGAGGTCTTTTCATGGCGTTTTGTGGGTCTTTATATAGAGTATCATGTCATCTGCAAATAATGGTAACTTAACTTTTTCCTTTCCTATTCTTTCTTTTATTTCTGTGTCATGTCTAATTGCTCTGGCAAAAGTTTCCAGCACTATATTGAACAGGAGCCGTGAAAGTGGACATCCTTGTCTTGTTCCCGATTTTAGAGTGAAAGCTTTCAGTTTTTGACCATTTAATGTGATACTGGCTGTTGGTTTGTCATAGATGGCTTTTATCAGATTGAGGTAAAATCCATCTATTCCAATTTTCTGTAGTGTTCTTATCAAGAAAGAGTGTAGGACTTCTTTGATTTGATTGGTTTAAGTCTCTTTCCTACTATTTGAAAGCAATAAGTGAGAAGATAGGAACAGCCCTTTTGAAAAATGAGACACTATAGTAGCCATTGCTCATTTCTTGTTATCCGACTTGAAGACCTGTAAGGGTATTCTCTTTTATCTGGATTTGTACTACTTTGTTTTGTTGGAGTGTATTGTCTGTAAATGTATGAACAACCATTTTGAAGAAAGCAAGAGACACTAGGGTAACCATTGTTAATCTCTTGTTGTTATGTTTTGAAAACTTGTATAGCTTGCAGTGTTGTGCCTTGAAATGCTATATTATGTTTGACTCTATTCTGTTTTCTTTCGTTTTTTTTCATTCTGTTTTGTTTTGTTTTGTTCCATTTTCTTTAAATTAAAAAAAAGAGTGGAGGACTTATGAAAAGCTTTTTCTTCATCTCTTGAAATGACCATGTGGTTCTTATGTTTGGCTTTACCGATATGGTGTATTACATTTATTGTTTTGTGTATGTTGAACCATCCTTGCATTCCTGGGATGAACCCCACTTGGTCATGGTGTATAATCTTGTTGATGACTTGGTGGATTCTGTTCTCCAGTACTTTATTGAGAATTTTTGCATTTATATTCATTAGAGAGATTGGTCTGTAGTTCTCTTTCTTGGTTGG
Organism: Cuniculus paca; assembly: GCA_004365215.1. NCBI lineage: Eukaryota > Metazoa > Chordata > Mammalia > Rodentia > Cuniculidae > Cuniculus > Cuniculus paca. The sequence goes on from RJWT010001146.1 coordinate 12,140, forward strand.
GTCTTTCTCTGGTTTTGGTATTAGGGTAATACTTGCTTCCAGTGATGATTTCGAAAGACTTCCTTCCCTTTCGATTTCATTGAAGATTTTGAGGGCTCTCGGCATTAAGTCTTCCTTGAATTTCTTGTAGAACTCAGCTGTGAATCCATCAGGATCTGGACTTTTCTTGGTTGGTAATGTTCTAATTACATTTTTGATTTCATTAACTGAAATTGGATTATTCAGTAGTTTTACATCTTCTTGGTCCAGTTTTCGTAATTGATATGTTTCTAGAAATCTGTCCATTTCTTCCGTGTTATCGAACCTATGCAATAAAGATTTTCAAAGTAAGTATTGATGATCTTCTGTATTTCCACAGGGTGTGTAGTGATTTCACCCTTTTCATTCCTTATTGCATGTATTTGAGTTTTCTCTTTCCTTTTTTTTATAAGGTTGGCCAGTAGCTTATCAATTTTGTTTATTTTTTCAAAGAACCAACTCTTTGTTTTTTTTTAAGACAGTAGGACAAAACAGAACAAAATGGAATGAAAAAAGCAAAAGAAAACAGAATAGAGTCCAACATACTACAGCATTTCAAAACAGAACGCTGCAAGCTCTACGGGTTTTCAAGACATAACAACAGGAGATTAACAATGGTTACCCTCGTGTCTCTTGCTTTCTTCAAAATGGTTGTTCATACTTTTACAGACAATAAACTCAAACAAAACAAAGTAATACAAAACCAGATAAAAGAGAATAGCATTACTGGTCTTCAAGTTGGATAACAAGAAATGAGCAATGGCTACTGTAGTGTCTCATTTTTGAAAAGAGCTGTTCCTATCTTCTTGCTTATTGCTTTCAAATAGAAAGAAAGGGATTTAAACCAATGAAATCAAAGAATAAAAGCACCATTGAATTTCAGAACAATTTCTTCATATTTACCAGAAATTTTGTATCTTATTGAGTCTTTCAGTTTCTTACACTAGAGAGACAATGTGGTGTGTACACATGTGTGTTTGGTTTATTTCACTTTGAGTATGGTCTCAAGTCTCATCCATTTATGTATAAAAGCCTCTATGTGATCATTTTTTTATAGCTGAATAATACTCTATTGTATAAAAGTACCACATCTTTTTTTTTGTGTGTCACTGGGGATTGAACTCACAACCTTGTGCTTTCCCAGGACGGCACTCAGACCACTGAGCTAGATCCCCAGCCCCTTGCCACATTTTCTTTAACCATTCCTTGATTGATGGGCATTTGTGTTGTCCAAGATTTGGCTATTACAAATCGTGCTGCTATAAACATAGGTGCACATACATCACTGTGGTAAGATGATTTCACTTCTTCTGGGAATATGCCCAGAAGCAAAATGGCTGGGTCAAATGGGACTTCCAGTCCTAGTTTATTGAGAAACCTCCAGACTGACATCCACAGTGGTTGCATCAGTGTGCACTCCCACCAACAGTGGTGAAGGGTTCCTTTTTCCCCACAGCCTCTCCAGCATTTATCGTTGGTGGTTTTCATGATCCTGGCTATTCTTTTTGGAGTAAGATGAAATCTCAGAGTTGTTTTAATTTGCAGCTCTCTAATGATCAATGATCCTGAACATTTTTTAATGTATTTATTTGCCATTCGTATTTGTTCAGCTGAGAAGTGTGTTTTCATCTCAGATGCCCATTTCTGGATTGGGTCTTTGAATTTCGAGGGCCTCATATGTTTTAATTCTTTATGTGCTATAGATAAAAGACCTTTATCTGAAGGGCAGTTGACTAAAATTTTTTCCCAATTTGTGGGTTTTCTTTTCACTGTATTGGAGATTTCTTTTGACATGCAAAAACTTTTTAACAAGACAAGATCCCAGTTGTTAATTCTATGAAGTGTTTCCCGTGCACTTTGACTTTAGAACCAACTCTTTGATTCGTTGATTCTTTGTATTGTTTTCTTAGTCTCAATTGCATCAATTTCTGCTCTGAACTTTACAATTTCCTCCCTTCGTTTGGGTTTGGGTTAGGCTTGTTCTTCTTCCTCTAGATGTTTCAAGTGTAACATCAGATTGTTCATTTGCATTTGTTCCATTTTTCAGATGTCAGAATTCACCACAATAATTTCCCCTCTGAGTACTGCTTTCATTGCATCCCACAGGTTCCAGTAGGTTGTATTTGTATTTTCATTTGCTTGTAGATATTGTTTAATTTCTTCTTTAATATCCTCTGTGTCCTACTGATTGTTCAGGCGTGTGCTATTTAATTTCTATGTGTTTATTTAAGCACGTTCCATGGGCGAATATACAGTCTATTGTAGAGAATGTACCATGTGAAGCTGAAAAGCATGTATACTCTGATGTTGTTGGATGGAAAACTCTGTAGACGTCTACCAGGTCCATTTGTTCACAGGTATGGTTCAGTTCTGTTATTTCTTTGCTGATTTTCTGTCTAGTTGATCTGTCTCTTTGAGTCAAGTGTGTGTTATGGTCTCCTGTTATGATTACGTTCTTGCTCATTAGATTTTTCATTTCTATTAATATTTGTGTTATATAGTTGGGTGTTCCCATATTTGGTGCACATATATTTAAGATTTTTATTTCTTCCTCTTGAAGTTTTCCCCTAACCATTATGTAGTGACATTCTTTATCTCTTTTGACCATTATTTGATTGAAGTTCACATCATCTCTGAACAGAACAGCTACCCCTGCTTTTTTCTGGGTTCCTGTTGCATGGATTATTGTTTTCCATCCTTTGACTTTCAGTCTATGAATTTCCTTTTGGGTTAGATCGGTTTCTTGTAGACAGCATATGGTTGGATGTTATTTCTTGATCCATTCTGCCAGTCTGTTCCTTTTGGTTGGTGAATTGAGGCCATTTAAATTAATGGTTATAACTGATATATACTGGCTTGTTTAAGTCATGATATCTTTGTGCAGTGGTTTCTTTACCTTTTTCCTCTTCTTAATTGTTTGCCCTGCTTGGTGTTTCTTCTTCTGTTGATGTTTTTGATGTCATAGCTATTTTCATGTGTATCTAGAGTATCTTGCAGTATTCTTTGCAGGGTTGGTTTGTTGGTCATGAAGTTTTTCAGGTGTTCTTTGTCATGGAAGTATCTTATTCCTCCATCACTTTTGATGGATAGTTTTGCAGGGTACGTCAGTGTGGTTTGGAAGTTGCTTTCCTTTAGGACTTGAAATACTTCACTCCACGGTCTTCTTGACTTAATATTTGTGTTGAGAAGTCTGCTGTGATTCTGATAGGCTTTCCTTTGTAGGTGATTAGGCTCTTTTCTCTCACAGCTTTTAATATTCTAATGTTGAATTTCTGGAATGCTGATAATTATATGTGTGGGTCTTGATTTATTTAGGTTATGGGTAGTTGGAGTTCTATATGCTTCACTTATCTGTATGTAAGTTTCCTTTCCCATGTTTGGAAAATTTTGAGCTATGACATCTTTTTTTTTTGTGGCCCCTGGGATTGAACTCGTGACATTGTGTTTGTGAGGCAGACCCTTCAGCCACTGAGCTAGATCCCTGGCGCTGGTTTTTTTTTTTTTTGTTATGTGGTACTGGCGATAGAACTCATGACCTCGTGCTTGCCAGGCAGGTGCTTAGGCTACTGAGCTAAATCCCCAGCCCCTGGTGTTTTTGAGTCAGCGTCTCACTATGCCATTCAGGCTGGCCTCTATCTCACTTTGTAGCCTGGGCTGGTCTCAAACTCACAAAATGATCCACCTGTCTCAGTCTCCTGAGTGCTGAGATTACAGGTATGAGCCACCACACCCAGCTAAGCTATGACTTCTTTAAATAGTGATTTTGTATCATTTTTGTTTTGTCTTTCTTTTTCCTTTACACCTATTAGTCTTATATTGTTTTTCTTTGCATCATCTTGCAACTGCTGAATTGCTTTTTCCTGCTTCCTTGTTATTTTTGAAAGATGTTTCCTTTCTTCCTCACTAGCTGCCATCATGTCTTTGAGGTCTGAAATTCTATTTTCACATTCATTGAGGCAGATTTGCCAGGTTTCAATGGCATTCTTGATTTCCTGGATATCTCTTTGAATCTGTTTCACACTTTCTAATTGTTTCTTGTATTCTTCATTCATGGTTTCCATCCTTTTGCAGTGTTCCTCTATTTTTCCAAGTGTATCTTCTTTAGATGTGCTTACCAATTCTTTCATTACAATTATCATTTCTTCTTTTACCTGGGAAATCATTTTTAACCTCAGTTCCTTTAAAATTTCTTAGAGTTGTTTCTTTACTTCAGTGGCTATTATTTCAGAAGTTTCAGGTGTGTGACTGACATTTTCTTCTATGTCCATGTTTGTTTGGCTTGTTTGGGAAGGACTTGAGGTGCAAGATTGCACTTTGCTCTTTCATTTTGTCATTTTCCTGTATTCCACTGTGGGAGGTGAATCCAACATGTACCATTGAGGTGCCAAGGTTAGGTTTTACAATGCACACCTTCAGCTCCAGCCAAGACTACCACTGTGGCTGTTCTGTTGCTGGGTGGTGTCTGGGTGGAGCCCAGGCAGGATGCTAGGGAAGCTCTGAACTTCCCAGGCCAATGGGGGCAGGGCACAATGTCCTACCAGTCTGTTGGCAATGTCCCTAGCTGCACAGCCAGGTGGAATTTGCTGTGCATGCTCCCAACTCAACTCAGGCCCCATCAAGCAGCTGTCAGACTGCTCCAGGTGAATGGGTGGGGCCCAGGCAAGACACCAGAGAAGCCCTGAACATCCTGGGCCAATGGGGGATGGACACAAACCCCCACCGGGCTCCTCTGGCAGACCCAACCTGAAAGGCTAGGTAGAATTTGCTGGCCACACCCCAATCCAAGTCAGGCCCAGAGCAGCCACCACTTGGGCAGATCCAGGTGTACAGGCTGACCACAGGCAGGACTCCATGGACACCCTGAACATTTATGACCAAAGGGTGATGGGTGCAGATTTCTATGGGTCTGGTTGCCCAGTCCCAAGTTGTGCAGCCAGGTGGAATTCGCTGTGGTTGCCTCCAACTCCAGCCAAGCCCAGAGCATCTGTCACTTGCCACTCTCAGGTGAATGGTTGGGGCACAGGTAGGACCCCAATGATGCCCCAAACATCTTTGGCCAATGGGGGATGGACACAAATTCCTACCGGTCTCCTGGTGAAGTCCCAAGCTGCATGGCCAGGCATAACTCACTGGTTGCACACTGAACTCAAGCCAGGTTGCTCCAGGTGAATGGGTGAAGCACAGGCAGGACCCCAGCGACACACTGAATGTCCTTTGTGGATAGGGGTTGGGCGCAGATTTCTGTGCGTCTGGTTACCTGGTCCCAAGCAGCACAGTTAGGTGGAGTATGCTGTGCTCACCTCCAACTCAAGCTGGGCCCAGATCATCCAACCCCACGCTGCTCCTGGTGAGTGGCAGGGCACAGGCAGGACCCCAGGGATGCCCCATATGTCCGAGGGTGATGGGGGATGTACACACACTCCCACCAGTCTCCCAGCAAATTCCCAAGCTGCATGGCAAGGTGGAACTCTCTGGTCATGCCCTCAACTCAAACCGGGCCCAGGGCAGCCACTGCTGAGCCACTCCAGGCAAATGGGCAGAGTGAGCAGCCTCTCGCTTTGTTGGAGTGCTCTCTGAGCAGATCCTGCCTCTGCCTTCCCTCTGAGCTGGTTACCAGAGAGCAGCCTCTCCTGTTGTTGCAATATGCTCTGAGCAGAGCCTGTCTCTGCTTTCCCTGTGAGGTCCTTACCAGCAAGCAGCATTTCCCTTTGTCCATTGGAATGTGCTCTGAGCAGAGCCTGCCTCTGCCTTTCCTCCTTGCTAGTTACCAGATAGCAGCTGCTCCCATTGTTGGAATGTGCTCTGTGCAGAGTCTGCCTCTGCCTTCCCTCTGAGCTCCTTACCAGCAAGCAGCATTTCCCTTTGTCTGTTGGAATGCTTACTTGCAGTATCTTTGATGTAGAGTTGAAAAATGGCCAGAAAGAGGAAAGTGAAGGAAATAAATGGAGGGAGAGAGAGAAGGAGGGAAGGAAAGAAAGGGAGAAATTAGACTACAGTGGGAATGGTGAGAAATCTGGGAGGAACACATTTTTAAGTCCATGCTTATCTATCCCTTTAGTCAAAGAAAGCAGATGCAGACAGTTAAAAAAATGTAATATTTTTGTAAGAACTTTTCTAACAGTCAACTTTAAATTCCAAATCTAAGAATCTGCAAGCCACAGCCACAAACAGCACAATGTTCAATAGACTTTTAAAACTGATTTGGACTGGCTGGGTACTCAAGTCACTCAACAGTCTTTTAGGCATTGTCTGCAGAACCTGACAGCAAGATTTATCCATCAAGAGCAAGGCAAAGTGCTTCTGTGTCATCCTATGGCCCTGCTTTCAGGGCAGACATAATCAACTGGATTTCTCTTAGTGCATGAGAAGATTCTGCAGCATGAAGATGTGAGCAGAGATGAAAGTACAGCAAAGACCAGCTGCTTACTAAGGGATGAGTTTTAAAATATCTGTATACATGTTCTGAATAAAGGAATGAAATTGAAAGTACAATACCAAAGTCAGAAAACATTCCTCCCAAGGCATAGAGGGCATGCAGATTTCCAAACAGGATCACAGAGCAATGCTACCAGAGTTGCATAAATTGTGCTGCTCTGTCCCTAAAGACAAATACCTTAAGATCAAAGGGAAAGCAGCTTTCTTTTTATTTATTACTTCCACCTGCTGGTGTTAAAGTCACTGAACTCAGCACTGCACAATGGGGGTGATATAAGGAAGAGAGACAGTGTAAAGAACAGGAATGAGGCACCTACCTAAGCTCTGTGTGCTTTCTGCAAGTATTCCAGGCAGGTAGTCATTGGTAGACTGACACTAGACTTGAGATAAATTTGAGGCAAAGGGGATTCTCAATATAGATGTGATCAGGGAAGGTAGTTTAACTCTTTTCCTCAATGGACAGCTTAGTTCTACAGAGATGCCCCTGCAGTCTTCAAACTAATTTGTCTATCTGGGAAGGGGACCAGAAAAGTGAGAAGAAACAGCCAAATGCAGCTCATCTTCCTAGCATTTGGCACCCAAAAAGAATGTTGATGGGGATGGCACTGGGGGTGCTGGTTCTGCCTCTATCTCTGTACTATTGTTCCTGTTCGCCACATCTGGATCACATGAGTGTCTGGATTGCTGCTTTCATCCCATTGTATCAAGAGGTCTGATGTCCATCACTAGTGAGAATCATCCCCCTGTACCCAATGCATGCTTCTCATCATGATTGTTCATGTTGTTCATTTTTTTCCCTTTTACTTTGGAGCCAATTAAGGGTTCAGGGCTAGTAACTTGTGGGATATTGGGCAAATGGCATGGCAGTGTTTGAGCCATGTGAGAATTGCAATGATCCAACAGAATCTCCCCATCATAAATGATTTGGGTTCTTCCTGGCATGATGGAGAAAACCTCCCCTCATGTGGTGCAATAGCCATGAGAAGCTGCACAGATTTGCTGATGGACATTGGGCCAGTGGGGATGGTGCAGCTCTGGCTGGGCTGGTCACTGCTGCCAGTGGTCTAGGACATGGTTCCAGCATGGGCTCTTGGAATTGTCCAACAAGTGTGCAGGCTTGTTTGGTGCCAAGTAGGCGGTGGAGGCTGGGGCCCTCCGGAGGCTCAGACACTTCAGGAGGGCCAAAGGGGCTGCTCTGCTTGCTCCTTGCTGACCTCCTCACCTCTGGCACCCTCATCCTGCTCCTTACCTCCCATGGCAGCCATCTTGGAAGCCACCACTAGAGGCCCCTGGAATCTCAGACCTTGTCTACCAGCAGTAGTAGCAGCAGTAGAAGTGGCAGCAGCTGTGAAGACCCACAGACTCTTTTCTCACCTTCAGTTATACTTCTCCCAAGGAATTCTTTTGTGAGAAGCACACCAAAGTTGTGGGGTGTTGCCTTGCTCAGGGACTGAATAGCCATCTCTGTGCAAATTACCTTTCAGTAAGGAAAATACAGAAAAACCTGTAGCTCTCACAAATAGAAAGAAGCACACATGCCCTAGTGTTCAGATATGTTGAGTTCTCTGAGCAGAACTTATTCTGAAGTTGATATAGCTATTGTTCCTTTCTTGTAAAAGAGTAGTGTTAGCTATTTCAGTCCATTGCTTCATAAGGGACAATATGAAACAAAACATCAAGTTCTTTCAAAACTTGTTTCCACACCACAGAGTCAATTCCTTTTTTAAAAGATCACCAAGTTAATTCCATCCAAATCAGAATGAAAACCATGGTTCCCTAGAAGGTACTTCAGAGACAGTTCCCAACTTCCACTAGGAGCAACTTTCTGACTGCCTCAGCAGCAATTTTTATTCAAGTACATGCTTACATATGCAGGAGTATAGGGAAGAAATTTTTAGGAGCGGGTATATGGCCAAATCTAACAAGAGTTGACATTTTTAAGATATTTGAAATTGCTCAGGATTGTTTAGGAACGTGTGCCAGATGCAGCAGGCATCCTCTCAGAATGTGTTGAACTGAAAAGCAGCCTCTATATTTCTCCTGGCAGTCTTTAAGTAAGCACTTCCATCAAGAAACCCAGGAAATTGCTGGGCATTGTGCTGCATGCCTGTAATTACAGCATTCAGGAATCTGAGGCCAGAATTTTGTAGCAAGTTTCAGACCAGCCTGGAGTACAAAGTTAGCCCAAGGCCAGGCTCACTGCAGAGGCAAACACTGCTTCAAAAAGACACCTACCCACTGCCCATCCCCACTCCCAGCCTATGCTCCCCAAGAAATCCCAAGATAAGAAGGGGAGAGCTTACCCTTAATTAGCAGGATATAACAGGTGATTAGCTTAACAAATACTTGTCATCCTCAGGTGTTGTCCAGCCTGTGCAACAGGTGTTTCTTGTGAAGAGACCTGATCATCTGTAAATTGGTGCAGCTGAGAGAGCACAGGAGCTCAGCTGTGACTCAGTGTGGAACCTAGTTTCCTCACACTAACAACTCTTTCTCCCTGAATTTCAACTGTTTGGTTTTTTTTTGGCAAGCTTTTCTACAGCGCAATAAGCTCACTTCTATTTCCTTTTTATATCTCTTCAGTTAAGACTGCTCTATTGGCTCAAGTGGAAGACCCCAGTTCCATTTCTCTGCCAATTACTGCCAAAGGAGAGTAACAGGGTAAGTGAGTGTAGGAAACAAGCACTTGGTGTCTTCCAAGATCCTTGATCTTCTAGCAATCAGGCCAATGGAGAGCTACTACAGTTCCCTAAAAATTTGGTTTCTTGTCTCTCCTCTCCCGACTATCAGGCAACATTGAGGAAAGGGCAAAAGTTTGTCTCCTACCCCAGTTTGAGGAGACACATCATGGGCAATTTAATAGCAATTTATCTTTAAGCTCATCATTTAGTTGACTGTACCTTTCTTTTCACCAGTTTTCATACCCTATTGGGTGCAGGTTTGTTTGAAGTCACTGCAAATTTCGTCATCTCTGTTCAAAGAACATAACATATCTGAACACAGGGGAGTACGTGATTCTTTATATATGTCTGACCTGCATGTTTGTTTTCTGTATTCCCTTAGTGAAAGGCAATTTACCCATGGCTGACATTTCAGTCATGAAGCAAGGAAACAGCAAGAAACTTGTGGAGTCTTTCCCAAGAAGGAACTGCATCATAGAAATATAACAGAACTTTGGAATTGATTCTGCTGTGTGGAAGTAAGAGTACATACAACTTTATGTATTGCTTCCTTTGGGCCCATAGGAATGAGCAGAAGGAAATGGGTTACTACCATTCTTTTGCCAGGAAGAGCAAAACAGGTATATGAACTTCACTAAAAGTTCTGTTCAGAGACCTCAACATATCTGCCTACTGGCAAGTGTGTGCTTCTTTCTTTGCATGAGATGTACACTTTCATTTTATTATTCTTAATAAAGGCAGTTTGTACAGAGATGATGATACAGTTCCTGGGCAATGAAATAGCCCACAAGTTGTGGTGTGTGTTTCCCAAGAAAGAACTTGATTAGAGAAGTATAAGTGAACATTAGAAATCACTGCTTTGTGCAAATGTGTCGAAACAACTTTAGGTGTTGCTTCATATTGTCCCGTAAGAATGAATGGAAGGAAATGACCTATTATCTCTCTATAGAAAAGAAAGCTGCTACAGCTCTACCACCTTTAGTATGAGCTGTGCCCTGATAACTCAACATATCTGCCCAGTGGAGAGTGCTTCTCTCTATATGTGAGAGATACATGTTTGTTTTCTGTATTTTCTGTAGTGAAAGGCAGTTTACACAGAGATGACTATTCATTCCCAGGGAAAGAAAGCACTGCACAGCTTGTGGTGTGTTTCCCAAGAAAGAACTCCTTGGCAGAAGTAAAACTAAATGGTCAAAATGATTCTGCTGTGTGGAAATAAGTGTGAAAAGAAATTTGTGTGTTGCTTCATATTGACCCATTGGAATGAATGGAAAGAAAAGGCTTACTAGCAGTCTTTTGCCAGAAAATCTGAAAGAGCAATACTACCATCAGCCTAAGTCCTACTAAGAGAATTGAATATACCTAAAAAATTGGAAATGTGTTCTTGATTCTTTACCTGAGAGGTTCACATTTGTTTTCTGAATTTTCTTAGAGAAAGGCAGTTTGCACAGAGACCACTGTTCAGTGCGTGTGCAACAAAACTTTCCACAACATATAGTGTGTTTCCAAAGAAACAACTAAAATGAAGAAGTATAACTGAACGTTAGAAAAGATTCTGCTGTGTGGAAACAAGTGTGAAACTCTATGTGTTTCTTCATATTGGAACATAGGAATGAATGGAAGGAAACAGCTTACTACCACTCTTTTTTTTTTCACGGCACCGGGGATTGAACTCACAACCTTGCCCTTGCCGGGCAGGCGCTTAAACCACTGAGCTAGATCCCCAGCCCTGTTTTTGAGACAGGGTCTCACTATGCCATTCAGGCTGGCCTTGAGCTCACTTTGTAGCTCAGGCTGGTCTCGAACTCACAACGATCTGCTTGTCTCAGCCTCCTGAGTGCTGGGATTACAGGCACGAGCCACCACGCCTGGCTAACTACCACTCTTTTCCCAGGATAGTTACAACAGCTATACCAACTTCAGAGTAAGGTCTGCACAGAGAACTCAACATGTCTGCACACTGTGTAGGGTGTGGTTCTTTATATTGCAATACAGGAATGACTGAATGGAATTTGCCTATCGCTTTTTTCCCCACAGAGATGAAAGAGCAAAACCAACTTCACTATAAGTTCTGCTCAGAGAACTGAAGAAGTCTGCACACTTGGGGGTGAGTGAATCTTTCTATACCTGAGAGATACACGTTGGTTTACTGTAATTTCCTGAGTGAAAGGCCGATTACACAGAGACTACTATAAGTCATTGCAATGAAATACCCCACACATTGTGATTTGTTTCCAAAGAAAGAATTCCATGGTAGAAGCACCAGGGAATATAGGACATGGCTCTGCTGTGTGAAAATAAGGGTGAAACTGCTTCGTGTGTTGCTTCATATTGGCCCATAGGTATAAATGGTAGGAAAGATCTTACTAGCACTCTTTGGCCAGGAAACCTGCAAGAGCTATACCAACTTCAGCATAAGTTCTGCTCAGAGAAATGAACCTATCTGATCACTGTGGAATGTGTGCTTTTTTCTACATGTGAGAGGTACACGTTGGTTTTCTGTATTTTTCTGAGTGAATAGCAGCTAGCACACAGATCATTTTTTTGTCCCTGAGCAAAGAAACACCCCACACCTTGTACTGTGTTTTCCAAGAAAGATTTCCCTGGGGGAAGGAAAACTGAACGTTAGAAATGATTCATTTGTGTGGAAATAAGTGTGGAAACAATTGCATATGTTGCCTCACAGTGGTTCCTAGAAATGGATGGAAGAAAATTGATTATTACTATTCTTTTGAGAGGAAAGCTGCAAGAGCAACACCAACTTCAGTGTAAGATGTGCTCAGAGAACAGAACAAATATGCATAATGGGGAATGTGTTCTTTTTTTCTATAAGTGAGAGGTACACCTGTGTTTTCTGCATTTTCCTTAGTTAAAGGCTGTTTGCACAGAGATGATTTTTCAGCCCTTGTGCAAACAAACTCCCCACAACCTGTGGTGGGCTTCACAAGAAAAACTCATTGGGGATATATAACAGTATCTTCAATGTGACTCTGCTGTTTGCTACAACTGTGGAAACATCTTTATATGGTTCTTTATATAGGAATACAGGAATGAATGAAAGGAATTTGAAATTACTCTTGCCCAGAGAGATGTAAGAGCATTACCAACTTTAGTATAAGTTCTGCTCAGAGAACAGAACATGTACGCACACTTTGGGGTGAGTGCTTCTTTCTGTACCTCAGAGGTACACATTTGTTTTCGGGGACTGGCTTAATGAAAGGCCGATTGCACAGAGACTACTATTCAGTCTCTACAATGAAACACCCCACACCTTGTGATGTGTTTCAAAGAAAGAATTCCATGGTAGAAGTATAAGAGAATATAAGACATGACTCTGGTGTGTGGAAATAAGGGTGAAACTGCTTCGTGTGTTGCTTCATATTGGCCTATACGTATAAATGGTAGGAAAGATCTTACTAGCACTGTTTACCAGGAAACCTGCAAGAGTTATCCCAACTTCAGTATAAGTTCTTCTCAAAGAAATGAACCTATCTGATCACTGGTGCATGTGTGCTTCTTTCTATATGTGAGAGGTACACGTTGGTTTTCTGTATTTTTCTTAGTGAATAGCAGCTTGCACAGTGATCATTTTTCTGTCCCTGTGCTAAGAAACACCCCACAAATTTGGTGTGTTACCCAAGAAAGATTTCCCTGAAAGAAGGAAAACTGAACCTTGGAAATAATTCTTACTTGTGGAAATAAGTGTGGAAACAATTGTATATGTTGCTTCATAGTGATCCATAGAAATGAATGGAAGAAAATTGATTACTACCACTCTTTTGCCAGGAAAGCTGCAAAAGCAAAACCACCTTCAGTATAAGATGTGCTCAGAGAACAGAACATACTTGCACAATGGGAAATGTGTTCTTCTTTCCATAAGTGAGAGGTACACCTGTGTATTCTGTATTTTCCTTAGTGAAAGGCAGTTTGGACAGAGATGACTATTAAGCCCCTCTGCAAAGAAACATCCCACAAGTTTTGGTGGGCTTCCCAAGAAAAAACTCATTGGGGGAAGTATAACAGTATGTTCAATGTGACTGTGCTGTGTTGCAACAACTGTGGAAACATCTTTATGTGGTTCTTTATTTTGGAATACAGGAATGAATGAAAGGAATCTGCCTATCACTCTTTTGCCCAGAGAGATGTACCAACAATACCAACTTCAGTATAAGTTCTGATTAGAGAACTGAACATGTATGCATACTTTGGGGTGAGTGCTTGTTTCTGTATCTGAGAGGTACAAGTTTGTTTACTGTGATTTCCTTAGTGAAAGGTCCATTGGACAGAGACTACTACTCAGCCACTGCAAAGAAACACACTACACATTGTGGTATGTTTCCACAGAAAGAATTCCATTGTAGAAACATAATGGAATATAAGACCTGACTCTGGTGTGTTTAAATAAGGGTGAACCTGCCTTATCTGTTGCTTCATATTGGCCAATAGGTATACATGATAGGAAAGATATTACTAGCACTCTATTGTCACAAAACATGCAAGAGTTATACCAACTTCATTATAAGTTCTCAGAGAAATGAACCTATCTGATCACTGGGGAATGTGTGCTTCTTTACACATGAGAGGTACACGTAGGTATTCTGTATTTTTCTTAGTGAATAGCAGCTTCCACACAAATCATCTTTCTGCACCTGTGCAAAGAAACACCCCACAACTTATGGTGTGTTTCCAATGAAAGATTGCCCTGGGAGAAAAGAAACTGACCATTAGAAATGACTCATTTGTGTGCAAATAAGTATGGAGAAAATTGTATACGTTGCTTCATAGTTATCCATAGAAATGAATGGAAGAAAATTGATTATGACAACTCTTGCCAGAAAAGCTGCAAGGGCAAAAGCAGCTTCAGTATAAGATGTGCTCAGAGAACAGAACATATTTGCACACGGGGAACCTGTTCTTCTTTGTATAAGTTACACATACAGCCCTGGATTCTGCATTTTCCTTCTTGAAAGGCAGTTTGGACAAATGATTATTCAGCCCCTGTACCAAGAAACACCGCACAACTTGTGGCAGGCTTCCCGAGAAAAAACTCATAGGGGAAGTACAACAGTACGTTTGATGTGACTGCTGTGTTGCAACAACTGTGGAAACATCTTTATGTGGTTCTTCATATTGGAATACAGGAATGAAAGAAAGGAATTTCCCTATCACTCTTTTGCCCAAAGAGACGTAACAGCAATAACAACTTGACTATAAGGTCTGCTCAGAGAACTGAACATGTCTGCACACTTGGTGTGAGTGCTTCTTTCTATAGCTGAGAGGTACACTTTCGTTACTGTGACTTCCTTAGTGAAAGGCCAATCCCACAGAGACTACTACTCAGTCACTGCAGTGAAACACCCCACACCTTGTGGTATGTTTCCAAAGAAAGAATTCCATTGTAGAAGTATAAGGGAATATAAGACATGACTCTGGTGTGTGGAAATAAGAGGGAAACTGCTTTGTGTGTTACTTCATATTGGCCCATAGGTATAAATGGTAGGAAAGATCTTACTAGCACTCTTTAGACAGGAAACATGCAAGAGTTATACCAACTTCAGTATACGTTCTGCTCAGAGAAATGAACCTATGTGATCCCTGGGGAATGTGTGCTTGTTTCTGCATGAGAGACATACATGTTGGTGTTCTGTGTTTTTCTTAGTGAATACCAGCTTGCACAAAGATCATTTTTCTGTCCCTGTGCAAAGAAACATACCACAGCTTGTATTGTGTTTCCCAAGAAAGACTTCCCAGGGAGAAAATAAACTGAATGTTAGAAATGATTCGTCTGTGTGGAAATAAGTGTGAAATAATTGTATTTGTTGCTTCATAGTCGTCCATAGAAATGAATGGAAGAAAATTGATTACTACTACTCTTTTGCCAGGAAAGCTGCAAGAGCAATGCAAACTTCAGTGTAAGATATGCTCAGAGAACAGAATATATTTGCACAATGGGAAAAGTGTTCTTCTTTCTATAAGTGAGAGGTACACCTGTGCATTCTGTATTTTTGTTAGTGAAAAGCAGTTTGGACAGAGATGATTATTCAGCCCTTGTGCAAAGAAACAACCCACAACTTGTGGTGGGCTTCCCAAGAAAAAACTCATTGGGGGAAGTATAACAGTATCTTCAACGTGACTGTGCTGTGTTGCAACAACTGTGGAAATATCTTTATGTGGTTTTTCATATTGGAATACAGGAATGAATGAAAGGAATTTGCCTATAACTCCTTTGCCCAGAGAGATGTAAGAGCAATACCAACTTCAGTATGAGTTCTGCTCAGAAAGCTGAACATGTGTCTACACTTAGGGGTGAGTGCTTCTTTCTATACCTGAGAGGCACACATTTGTTTACTGTGATTTCCTTAGTGAAAGGCCAATTGCACAGAGACTACTATTTAGTCACTTCAATGAAACTCCCCACACCTTGTGGTATGTTTCCAAGGAAAGAATTCCATGGTAGAAGTATAAGGTAATATAAGACATGACTCTGGTGTGTGGAAATAAGGGTGAAACTGATTTATGTGTTGCTTCAAATTGGCCTATAAGTATGTATGGTAGGAAAGATCTTACTAGCACTCTTTTGCCAGGAAACCTGCAAGAGTTATACCAAAATGAGTATAAGTTCTGCTCAAAGAAATGAACCTATCTGATCACTGGTGCATGTGTGCTTCTTTCTATATGTGAGAGGTACATATTGGTTTTCTGTATTTTAATTAGTGAATAGCGGCTTGCGCACAGATCATTTTTCTGTCCCTGTGCTAAGAAATAACCCACCACTTGTGGTGTGTTACCCAAGAAAGACTTCCCTGGGAAAAGGTAAACTAAACCTTCAAAATGATTCATAGTGGTGGAAGTAAGTGTGGACACAGTTGTACATGTTGCTTCATAGTGGTCAATAGAAATGAATGAAAGAAAATTGATTACTACCACTCTTTTGGCAGGAAAGCTGCAAAGGCAAAACCACCTTCAGTATAAGATGTGCTCAGAGAACAGAACATATTTGCATAATGGGAAATGTGTTCTTCTTTCTATAAGTGAGAGGTACACCTGTGCATTGTGTATTTTCATTAGTGAAAGGCAGTTTGGACAGAGATTATTATTCAGCCCCTGTGCAGAGAAACACCCCACAAGTTTTGGCGTGCTTCTCAAGAAAATCTCATTGGGGAAGTATAACAGTACGTTCGACATGACTGTGCTGTGTCACAACAATTGTGGAAACATCTTTATGTGGTTCTTCATATTGGAATACAGAAATGAATGAAAGGAATTTCCCTATCACTCTTTTGCCCAGAGAGATGTAAGAGCCATACCAACTTCAGTATGAGTTCTTCTCAGAAAACCGAACATGTCTGCACACTTAGGGTTGAGTGCTTCTTTCTATACCTGAGAGGTACACGTTTGTTTACTGTGATTTCCTTAGTGAAAGGTCCACTGCACAAAGACTACTATTCAGTCACTGCAATGAAACACCACACCTTGTGGTATGTTTCCATGGAAAGAATTCCATTGTAGAAATACAATGGAGTATAAGACATGACTCTGGTGTGTGGAAAAAAGGGTGAAACTTCTTTATGCATTGCTTCATTATGGTGCATATGTATAAACGGTAGGAAAGATCTTACTAGCACTCTTTTGACTGGAAACCTGCAAGAGTTATACCAACTTCAGAATAAATTCTGCTCAGAGAAATGAACCTATGTGATCACTGGGGAATGTGTGCTTCTTTCTACATGTGAGAGGTACCCGTAGGTTTTCTCTGTTTTTCTTAGTGAATAGCAGCTTGTACACGGATCATTTTTCTGTCCCTGTGCAAAGAAACACCCACAACTTGTGGAGTGTTTTCCAAGAAAGATTTCTCTTGGAGAAAATAAACTCAACGTTAGAAATTATTCGTCTGTGTGGAAATAAGTGTGGAAACAATTGTATATGTTATTTCATAGTGTTCCTTATAAATGAATGGAACAAAATTGATTACTAACACTCTTTTGTCAAAAAAGCTTCAAGAGTAACAGGTGCTTCAGTATAAGGGATGCTCAGAGAACAGAACATATTTGCACACGGGGAACCTGTTCTTCTTTCTATAACTTACACATACAGCCCTGGATTCTGCATTTTCCTTCTTGAAAGGCAGTTTGGGCAGAGATGATTATTCAGCCCCTGTGCAAAGAAACACCCCATAGCTTGTGGTGGGATTCCCACGAAAAAACTCATTGGAGAAAGTATAAGAGTACATTCGATGTGACTCTGCTATGTTGCAACAACTGTGCCAACATCATTATGTGGTTCTTCATATTGGAATACAGGAATGAATGAAAAGAATTTGCCTATCAGTCTTTTACCCAGAGCGATGTAAGAGCAATACCAACTTCAGTATGAGTTGTGCTCAGAGAACTGAACATGTCTGCACATGTGGGGGTGAGTGCTTGTTTCTATACCTGAGAGGTACAAGTTTGTTTACTGTGATTTCCTTAGTTAATGGCTGATTGCACAGAGACTACCATACAGTCAGTGCAATGAAACACACCACACCTTGTGGTATGTTTCCCAAGAAAGAATTACATGGTTGAAGTATAAAGGAATATAAGATATGACTCTAGTGTGTGGAAATAAGGATGAAACCACTTCATGAGTTGCTTCATATTGGTACGTAGGTCTAAATGGTAGGAAAGATCTTGCTAGCACTCTTTTGCTAGGAAACCTGCAAGAGTTATACCAAATTCAGTATAAGTTCTGCTCAGAGAAATGAACCTATCTGATCACTGGGGAATGTGTGCTTCTTTCTACAGGTGAGAGGTACATGTTGGTTTTCTGTATTTTTCTTAGTGAATAACAGCTTGGACACAGATCATTTTTCTGTTCCTGTGCAAAGAAACACCCCACAACCTATAGTGTGTTTCACAAGAAAGATTTCAGTGGCAAAAGGAAAAGTGAGCATTAGAAATGGTTCATTTGTGTGGAAATAAGTGTGGAAAAAACTGTATTTGTTGCTTCATAGTGGTTTGTAGGAATGAATGGAAGAAAATTGATTACTACCACTCTTAGGAAAGCTGCAAGAGCAACACCAACTTCAGTGTAAGATGTGCTCAGAGAACAGAACATATTTGCACAATGGGGAATATGTTCTTCTTTCTATAAGTGAGAGGTACACCTGTGTTTTCTGTATTTTCCTTAGTGAAAGGCAGTTTGAACTGAGATGATTATTCAGCCAATTTTTGAAAGAAACACACCATTACTTTTGGTGGGTTTCCCAAGGAAAAAACTCATTGGGGGAAGAATAACAGTACGTTTGATGTGACTCTGCTGTGTTGCAACAACTGTGGAAGCATCTTTATGTGGTTCTTCATATTGGAATACAGGTTTGAATGAAAGGAATTTGCCTATCACTCTTTTGACCAGAGAAATGTGAGAGCAATAGCAACTTGCATATAAGATCTGCTCAGAGAACTGAACATGTGTGCACACTTGGGGGTGAGTGGTTCTTTCTATAGCTGAGAGGTACAGGTTTGTTTACTGGGATTTCCTTAGTGAAAGGCCAATTGCACAGAGACTACTCTTCAGTCACTGCAATGAAACAACGCAAACCTTGTGGTGTGTTTCTGAAGAAAGAATTCCATAGAAAGAGTATAAGGTCATATAAGACATGACTGTGGTGTGTGGAAATAAGGGTGAAACTGCTTTATGTTTGGCTTCATATTGGCCAATATGTATAAATGGTAGGGAAGATCTTACTGGCACTGTTTTGCCAGGAAACCTGCAAGAGTTATCCCAACTTCAGTATAAATTCTGCTCAGAGAAATGAACCTATCTGATATCTGGGAAGGTGTGCTTCTTTCTACATGTAAGAAGTACACGTTAGTTTTTAGTATTTTTCTTATTGAATAGCAGATTGCACACGGATAATTTTTCTGTTCCTGTGTAAAGAAAAATCCCACAATTTTGGTGTGTTTCTCAGGAAAGATTTCATTATGGAAGGAAAAATGAATGATAGAAATGATTCATTTGCATGCAAATAAGTGTGGAAATAAATGTTTATGTGGCTTCATAGTGGTCCATAGAAATGAATGTAAAAAAATTGATTACTACCACTCTTTTACCAGGAAAGTTACAAGAGAAACACCAACTTTGGTATAAGATGTGCTCATAGAAAAGAACATATTTGCACAATGGCGAATGTGTTCTTCTTTCTGGAAGTGTGAGGTACACCTGTGTTTTCTGAACTTTCCTTAGTGAAAGACAGTTTGTACAGAGATGATTATTCAGTCTCTGTGCAAAGAAACACCCCAAAACTTGTGGTGGGCTTACAAAGAAAAAACTCACTTTTCGGAAGTATAGTAGGATGTTTGATGTGACAGTGCTGTATCACAAAACAACTGTGGAAACATCTTTATGTGGTACTTAATATTGGAATACAGGAATGAATGAAAGGAATTTGCCTATCACTCTTTTGCCCAGAGAGATGTAAGAGCGATACCAACTTCCATATGAGTTCTGCTCAGAGAAGTGAACATGTCTGCACACTTGGGGTGAGTGCTTCTTTGTAAACCTGAGAGGTACAGGTTTTTTACAATGATTTCCTTAGTGAAAGATGAACTGCACAGGGATAGGATTCAGTCCCTTCAATGAAACACCCCTCACCTTGTTGTATGTTTTCAAACAAAGAATTCCATGGTAGAAGTACAAAGGAATACAGGATATGACTCTGGTGTGTGAAAATAAGGGTGAAACTGCTTTATGTGTTGCTTCATATTGGCCTATAGGAACTTATGGTAGGAAAGATCTTACCAGAACTCTTTTCACTGGAAAGCTGCAAGAGTAATACCAACTTCAGTGTACGTTCTGCTCAGAACACCCAACATATCTGCACACTGGAGAATGTGTGTTTCTTTCTCTATGTGAGAGGTACATGTTTGTTTTCTGGATTGCTTTACTGAAAGGCAGTTTGCACACAGATGACTATCCAGCCTCTGTGTAATAAAACACCCCAGAACTTGTATTGTGTTTCCCCAAAAAGAAATCCATGGTAGAAGTAGAACTCAATGTTAGAAACGATTCTGCTGTGTGGAAATAAGTGTGGAAACAACTTTATGTGGTGTTTCATCTGGGCTCTTAGGAATGAATGGGAGGAAATGGCTTACTACCACTCTTTTGCCAGGAAGGCTGCAATAGCTAAATCAAACTCAGTAAAACTTCAGCTCAGAGAACTCAACATATCTGCAATATGGGGAGGCTGTGGTTCTTTATTTATGGGAGAGGCACACGTTTGTTTTCTGGATGTGTCTTACTGAATGGCAGTTTGCACAGAGGTGACTATTCAGCCCCTGTGCGATGAAATTCGCAAAACTTATGGTGTTTTTTCCCAGAAAGAACTCCATGGGAGTCATACAACATGATCTTAGAAATGATCCAGCTGTGTGGAAATAAGTATGGAAACAACATTATGTGTTCTTTCATCCAGGACCATAGGAATGAATGTGATGAAATGGCTTACTACCACTCTTTTGCCAGGAAAGCTGCAGTACTTAATCAAACTAAGTGGAACTTCAGATCAGAGAACTCAACATATCTGCACACTGCAGATGCTGTGCTTCTTTCTATATGGGAAAGGAACACGATTGTTTTCAGGATTTGCCTTACTGAAAGGCAAGTTGCACAAAGGTGACTGTTCAGCCCCTCTGCAATGAAACACCCCTGAACTTGTGGTGTGCTTCCCCAGGAAGAACACCATGGGAGAAGTAGAATTCAATGTTAGTAAAGATTATGCTCTGTGGAAATAAGTATACAACTTCATGTGTTGGCTCAGGTAGGCCCATAGGGATGAAAGGAAGGAAATGGCTTACTGCAACTCTTTTGCCACTCTTTTGTTTCCTCAGAAAGAACTCAATTGGAGAAGTAGAACTCAACATTAAGAATGATTCTGCAGTGTGGAAATAAGTGTGGAAACAGCTTTATGTTTTGCTTCATCTAGGCCCATAGGAATGAATGGGAGGAAATGGCTTACTATTACTCTTTTGCCACAAAAGCTGCAACAGCTATATCAAACTCAGTAAAACTTTAGCTCAGAGAACTCAACATATCTGCACACTGGGGTGGCTGTGCTTCTTTCAATACATGAGAGGCACACATTTGTTTTCAGTATTTTCCTTCCTGAAAGGCAGTTTGCATGAAGATGACTATTCAATGCTTGTGCAATGAAACACCCAAGAATTGTGTTGTGTTTCCTCAGGAAGAACTCCATGGGAGAAATAGAAGTCGACTGAAGAAATGATTATTTTGTTTGGAAATAAGTGTAGGAACAACTTTATTTGTTGGTTCTTCTAGGCCCATAGGAATGAATCGGAGAAAATGGCTTACTGACACTCTTGCCAGGAATGCTGCAACACATAAATCAAACTTAGTATAACTTCAGCTCAGAGAACTCAACATATCTGCACACTGAGGAGGCTGTGCTCCTTTCTATACAGGAGAGGCACACCATTGTTATCTGCATTTGCCTTACTGAAAATAATTTTGCACAGTGATGACTCTTCAGGCCCTGTGCAACGAAACTTCCATGAACTTGTGCTGTGTCTCCCCAGAAACTACGCTAAGGGGAAAGTAGAATTCAGCATTAGAAGTGATACTGCTGTGTGGAAATAAATGTGGAAAGAACTTTCTGTGTTCGTTCATGTAGGCCAATAGGAATAAATGGAATTAAATTGCTTATTACCACTGTTTTTCCAGGAAAACTTCAACAGCTAAATCAAACTCAGTATGACTTCACATCAGAGAAATCAACACACATGCATACTGAGGAGGCCGTGCTTCTTTCTATACAGAAGAGACACACTTTTGTTTTGTGGATTTGCCTTACTGAAGGGCAGTTGACGCAGTTATGCCTAGTGAGCCCCTGTGCAACTAAACACCTGAGAACTTGTGGTGTATTTTCCTAGAAAGAACTCCTTGGGAGTCATATAACATGATGTTAGAAATGATTCTGATGTATGGAAATAAGTGTGGAAACAACATTATGTGTTGTTTCATCCAGGACCATAGAATGAATGTGATTAAATGGCTTACTGCCACTCTTTTGAAAGGAAGCTGCAATAGCTAAATCAAACTCAGTATAACTTCAGATCAAAGAACTCAACATACCTGCACAGTGGGGAGGCTGTGTTTCTTACTATACGGGAAAGGCACACGTTTGCTATCAGGATTTGCCTTACTGAAAGGCAGGTTGCACAAAGGTGACTATTCATCCCCTGTGCAAAAAAACACCCCAGAACTTTTGGTGTGCTTCTCCAGAAAGAACTCCATGGGAGAAGTAGAATTCAATGTTAGAAAAGATTCTGCTCTGTGGAAATAAGTATAGAAACAACTTTATGTGTTGGTTCATCTAGGCCCATAGGAATGAATGGGAGGAAATGGAATACTATCACTCTTTGGCCACTCTTTTGTTTCCCCAGAAGGAACTCCATGGGAGAAGTAGAACTGAAATTTAGAAATGATTCTGCAGTGTGGAAATAAGTGTGGAAACTTTATCTTTTGCTTTGTCTAAGCCGTTAGGAATGAAAGGGAGGTGATGGCTTATTATCACTCTTTTGCCACTCTTTTGTTTCCCCTGAAAGAACACAATGGGAGAAGCAGTATTCATTAGAAATTATTCTCGTGCATGGAAATAAATGTGGAAACAGCTTTGTGTGTGGGTTCATCTTGGCCCATAGTAATGAATGGGAAGAATTATTTTGCTACCACTCTTTTGCTAGGAAAGGTGCAACAGCTAAAGGAAACTCAATATAACTTCAACTCAGACAACTCAACGTATCTGCACACTGGGGAAGCTGTGATTCTTTCTATACTGGAGAGGCACACCTTTGTTTTATGGATTAGCCTTACTGAAAGGCAGTTTGCACAGAGATGACTATTCAGATGTAGAGCAATGAAACATCCCAGAACTTGTGGTGTGTTTCCAAGGAAAGAGCTAAGTGGGAAAAGTAGAATTCAATGTTAGAAGAGATTTTGCTGTGTGGAAGTAAATATGGAAACAACTTTATGTGTTGGATCACCTAGGCCCATAGGAAAGAATGGGAGGAAATGGCTTACTACCACCATTTTGCCACTCTTTTGTTTCTCCAGAAGGAATACCATCAAGAAGTAGAACTCAACGTTAGAAATTATTCTGCTTTTGAAAATAAGTATGGAAACAACTTTATCTGTTGGTTCTTCTAGGGCCATATAATGAATGGGAGGAAAGAGCTTACTATCACTCCTTTGCCAGGAAACCTGCAACAGTTAAATCAAACTCAGTATATGTTCAGCTAAGAGAATGCAATGTATCTGCACACTGGGGAGGCAGTCCTTCTTTCTACATGGGAGAGGCACACGTTTGTTTTCTGGATTTGCCTTACTGAAAGGAAGTTAGCACAGAGATGACTATTCAGTCCTGGTGCAACCAAACATCCCAGAATTTCTGGTGTCTATCTCCTGAAAGAACTCCACATGAGAAGGAGAACACAACCATAGAAATGTTTCTGCTATGTGGTAATATGTGTGGAAACACCTTTACGTTTTGGTTCATCTAGGCCTGTAGGAATGAATGGGAGGAAATGGCTTAATACCACTATTTTGACAGGAAAGCTGCAACAGCTAAATCAAACTGAGTATAACTTCAGCTCAGAGAACCCAACATATCTGCACACTGAGGAGCCTGTGCTTCTATCTATATGAGACTGGCACAGGATTGTTTTCTGGATTTGCATTACTAAAGGGCAGTTTGCACAGAGAAGACTCTTCAGCCCCTGTGCAATGAAACACCCCAGAATTGTGGTGTGTTTCCCGAAAAAAACCCCATGGGAGAAGTAGAACTCAATGTTAGAAATCATTCTGCTGTGTGGAAATAAGTGCAGAAACAACTTTATGTGTTGTTTCACCTAGGCCTATGGGAATGAATGGGAGGAAACGGCATACTACCACTCCTTTGCCAGCACAGCTGCAACAGCTACATCAAACTCAGTATAATTTCAGCTCAAAGAACTCAACTTATTGGCATACTGGTGAGGCTGTGCTTCTTTCTATATGGGAGAAGCAAACATTTGTTTTCTTTATTTGCCTTGCTGAAAAGCAGTTGGCACAGAGATAATTCAGCTACTGTGCAACTAAACGCCCCAGAACTTGTGATGTGTTGCCCCAAAAAGAACTCAATAGGAGAAGAAGAGCTCAATGATAGAAATGGTTTTGCTGTGTGGAAAAAAGGCTGGAAACCACTTTATGTGCACACTGCGGAGGTTGTGCTTCTTTATATGTGGGAGAGGCACACGTTTGTTTTCTGGATTTGCTTTACTGGAAGGCATTTTGCACAGAGATGACTATTCAGCCCCTCTGCAATGAAAAATCCCAGAAGTTGTGTTGTGTTTCTGCTGTAAAACTCTGTGGGAGATGTAGAATTCAAAGTTAGAAATGATTTTGCTGTGTGGAAATAAGTGTGAAAACTACTTTATGTGTTGGTTCATCTAGGGCAATGGGAATGAATGGGAGGAAATGCCTTACTACCACACTTTTGCCAGGAATGGTGTAATAGCTAAATGAAACTCAGTATAAGTTCAGCTCAGAGAACTAAACATGTCTGTACACTGGGAGAGGCCCATGTTTGAATTTTACTTCTCCCATGCAGTTCTTTCTGGAGAAAAACACCACAAGTTTTCTGGTGTTTCATTGCATGGGGGCTGAATAGTCATCTCACTGCAGACTGCCTTTCAATTAGACAAATACAGAAAACAAACTTGTGCCTCTCCTGTATCCAAAAAAACAAAACAAACAAACAAAACAAAAAACCCAGCCTCCTCAGTGTACAGATATGTTGAGTTCTCTGATCTGAAGCTATACTGCCTTTCATTTAGCTGTTGCAGCTTTTCTGGCAAAAGAGTGGTGGTAAGACTTTTCCTCACATTCTTTCATATTGGCCTAGATGAATCAACACCCAAAGTTGTTTCCACACTTATTTCCACACAGCAGAATCATTTGCAGTGTTGAGTTCTACTTCTTCCATGGAGTTCTTTCTGGGGAAACACACCACAATTTCTGGTCTGGTTTGTTGAACAGAGGCTGAATTGTCATCTCTGTGCAAACTGCCATTCAGTAAGTCAAATACAGAAAACAAATGTGTGCATCTTCCATAAAGAAAAATGCACAGCCTACCCATTGTGCAGATGCACTAAATTCTCTGAGCTGAAGTTATACTGACATGGATTAAGCTATTTTAGGATTCCTTGGAAAAGAGTGGTGGCAAGCCATTTCCTCCTATTCATTCCTTTGTGCTTATATGAAGCAACACATAAAGTTGATTCCACACTTATTCCCCACAGCAGCACCATTGCTAATGTTGTATTATACTGCTCCCAAGGAGTTCTTTTGGGGAAACACACCACAAGTTCTCGGGTCTTTTGCTGCACAGAGGCTGAATAGTCATCTGTGGGCAAACTGCCTTTCAGTTAGGCCAATACAGAAAACAAACGTGTGCCTCGCCTGTGTAGAAAGAAGCACAGAATTCCCAGTGTGCAGATATGTTGAGTTCTCTAAGTTGAAGTTATACAGAGTTTGATTTCACTGTTAGAGGTTTCCTGCCAAAAGAGTGATAGTAGGACATTTCTTCCCATTCATTATTATAGGCCTAGATGAACCATCAGATAAAGATGTTTACACACTTATTTCCACGCAGCAGAATCATTCTTAAAATTGAATTGAAATTCTCCCATGGAGTTCTTTCTGCCAAAACAGCACAAGATCTGGGGTGCTTCGTTGCACAGGTGTTTTATTGTCATCTGTGTGAAAACTGCCTTTCAGTAACGAAAATCCTGAAAAAAAAAAAACGTGTGCCTCTTCCTTATAAAAAGAAGCAAAGCCTCCCTATTGTGAAGATATCTTGAGATCTCTGAACTGACTATACTGAGTTTGACTTAGCTGTTGCAGCTTTCCTGGAAAAAGAGTATTTGTGAGCCATTTCTTCCCATTCATTCGTAAGGGCCTAAATGAACCCACATATACAGTTGATTCCAAACATATTTCCACACAGCAGAATCACTTCTAAAGTTGAATTCAATCATCCCATGGAGTTCTTTCTGGAGAAACATCCAACTAGTTCTGGAGTGTTTCATTACAGAGAGGCTGAATACTCATCTCTGTGCATACTGCCTTTCAGTAAGGCAAATCCAGAAAACAAACATGTGCCTCTTCCATATAGAAAGAAGCACAGCCCTCCAGTGTGCATATATTTTGCATTCTCTGAGCTTACATCATTATGGGTTTTATTTAGCTTTTGCGGCTTTCCTGGCAAAAGAGTGGTAGAATGCCATTTACAGCCGTTCATTCCTATGGGCCTTGATGAAAAAACACATAAAGTTGTTTCCACACTTATTTCCACACTGCAGAATGATTTCTAACATTGAGTTCTATTTCTCCCATGGAGTTCTTTGTGGAGAAATACAGTAAAGTTCTGGGTGTTTCATTGCACAGGGGCTGAATAGTCATGTCTGTGGAAACTGCCTTTCAGTAAGGCAAATCGAGAAAAGAAACGTGTACCTCTCCCATATAGAAAGAGGAACAGCTTCCCCAGGGTGCAGATATGTTGAGTTCTCTGAGGTGAAGTTATACTGAGTTTGAGTAAGCTTGTACAGCTTTCCTGACAAAAGAGTGGCAGTAAGAATTTCCTCCCATTCATTCCTAGAGTCCTAGAAGAAGCAGCACATAAAGATGTCTCCAAACTTATTTTGACACAGCAGAATGATTTCTAATGTATATTTGTATTTCTCCCATGCATTTCTTTCTGAGGAAACGTACCACAGGTTCTGGGGAGTTTCGTTGCACACGGGTGAATAGTCATCTCTATGCAATCTGCCTTGCAGTAAGGGAAATCCAGAAAAGAAATGTGTGCCTCTCCCATATAGAAAGAAGCACAGCCTCCCCAGTGTGCAGGTATGTTGAGTTCTCTGAGCTGAAGTTATACTGAGTTGGATTTAGCTGTTGCAGCTTTTCTTGCAAAAGAGTGGTAGTAATCCATTTCCTACCATTCATTCCTATGGGTCAAGATGGCCCAACACCTAAAGTTGTTTCCACTGTTATTTCCACACAGCAGAATCATTTCTAATGTTGAGTTATACTTCTCCCATGGAGTTTTTTCTGGAGAAAGATACCACAAGTTCTGGAGAGTTTCGTTGCACAGGGGTGAACAGTTATCTCTATGCAATCTGCCTTTCAGTAAGGCAAATCCTGAAAACAAATGTGTGCCTGTCCTATATAGAAAGAAGCAGAGCCTCCCCAGTGTGCAGACATGTTGAGTTCTCTGAGCAGAAGTTATACTGAGTTTGATTTAGCTGTTGCAGCTTTACTGGTGAAACAGTGGTAGTAAGCCATTTCCTCCCATTCTTTCCTAAGGGCTAGGTGGCCCAACACATAAAGTTGTTTCCACTCTTATTTACACACAACAGAATCTTTTCTAACTTTCAGTTACTCTTCTTCCATGGAGTTCTTTCTGGGGAAACACACCACAATTTCTGGTCTGGTTTGTTGAACAGGCGCTGAATAGTCATCTCTCTGCAAACTGCCATTCAGTAAGTCAAATACAGAAAACAAATGCATGCATCTTCCATAAAGAAAAATGCACAGCCTACCCATTGTGCAGATGCACTAAATTCTCTGAGTTGAAGTTATACTGACATTGATTTAGCTGTTTTAGGTTTCCTTGGAAAATAGTGGTGGCAAGCCATTTTCTCCCATTCATTCCTTTGTGCTTATATGAAGCAACACATAAAGTTGGTCCCACATTTACTTCCACAGAGCAGAACCATTGCTAATGTTGTATTATACTGCTTCCAAGGAATTCTTTTGGGGGAACACACCACAAGTTCTTGGGTTTTCGATGCACAGGGGCTGAATAGTCACCTCTATGCAATCTGCCTTTCAGTAAGGCAAATCCAGAAAACAAACATGTGCCTCTCCCATATAGAAAAAAGCACAGCCTCCTCAGTGTGCAGAGATGTTGAGTTCTGTGAGTTGAGGTTATACTGAGTTTGACTTAGCTGCTTCAGCTTTCCTGGCAAAAGAGTGGTAGTAAGGCATTCCCTGCCATTCATTCCTATGGGCCTAGATAGCCCAACACATAAAGTTGTTTCATCTGTTATTTCCACACAGCATAACCATTTTTAATGTTGAGTTCTTCTTCTCACAAGGAGTTCTTTCTGGGGAAACACACCACATGTTCTGGGGAATTTTGTTGCACAGGGGTGAATAGTCATCTGTATGCAATCTGCCTTTCAGTAAGGCAAATCCTGAAAACAAATGTGTGCCTGCCCCATATAGAGAGAAGCAGAGCCTCCCCAGTGTGCAGATATGTTGAGTTCTATGAGCTGAGGTTATACTGTATTTAATTTAGCTGTTGCATCTTTCCAGGGAAAGGAGTGGTAGTAAGGCATTTTCTCCCATTTATTCCTAGGGGCCTAGATGAACCAACACATAAAGGTGTTTCCACACTTATTTCCACACAGCAGAGTCATTTGTAGCATTGAATTCTACTTTTCCTATGCATTTGTTTCTGGGAAAACATAACACATGTTATGGGGTGTTTCACTGAACTTGGCCTGAAGAATAATCTCTGTGTAAACTAACTTTCTGTAAGGTAAATACAACAAATAAATGTGTACAGTTCACTTACAGAAAGAAGCACACATTCCCCAGTGTGCAGATATGTAATTGCTATAACTCATGCACAATTCCTGGCAAATGAGTGCTAGTAAGGTGTTTCCTACCATTTGTACTTATGGGCCAACATGAATGAACACATAAAGCAGTTTCAACCTTATTTCAACACACCAGAGTCATGTTTATATTTCCTTGTACTTTTACCATGGAATTTTTTCTTTGGAAACATACCGGAAAGTGTGGTGTGCTTCAATGCAGTGACTGAATAGGAGTCTCTGTTTATTGGTTGTTCACTAAGGCAATCACAATAAACAAACGTGTACCTTTGAGGCATAGGAAGAAGCACTAACCCCCAAATGTGTAGACATGCTCACTTCTGGGTTCAGAACTCATTGTGAAGTTGATATTGCTCTTACATCTCTCTAAGCAAAAGAGTGAGAGGCAAATTCCTTTCATTCATTTCTGTATGCCAATATGAAGAACCACATAAAGATGTTTCCACAGTTGTGGCACAGCAGAGTCACATCAAACGGATTGTTATATTTCCCCCAATGAGTTTTTTCTTTGGAAGCACACCACAAGTTGTGGGTGGTGTCTTTGCATAGTTGCTACACAATCCTCTTGGTCCAAACTGCCTTTTACTGAGGAAAATACAGAAAACACAGGTGTATGTCTCATTTATACAAAGAAGAACACGTTTTCCATTGTGCAAATATGTTCTGTTCTCTGTGCACATCTTATACTGAAGCTGGTGTTGCTCTTGTAGCTTTCCTGGTAAAAGAATGGTAGTAATCAATTTTCTTCCATTCATTTCTATGGACCACCCTCAAGCAATATATACAACTGTGTCCATGCTTATTTCCACACGTTCTAACGTTCAGTTTTGCTTCTTCTATGGATATCTTTCTTGGGAAACACATCACAAGCTGTGGGGTGTTTCTTTGCACATGGACAGAAAAATGATCTGTGCTCAAGCTGCTATTCACTAAGAAAAATACATCAAACCACCGTGTACATCTCACATGTAGAAAGAAGCACAGATTCCCCAGTTATCAGATAGGTTCATTTCTCTGAGCAGAACTTATACTGAGGTCAGTACAACTCTTGCTGGTTTCCTGGCAAAAGAGTGCTAGTAAAATCTTTCATACCATTTATACCTATGGGCCAATATGAAGTAACACATAAAGCAGTTTCACCCTTATTTGCACACAAGATAGTCATGTGTTACATTCCCCTTATACTTCTACCGTGGAATTCTTTCTTTGGAAACATACCCCAAGTTGTGGGGAGTTTCATTGCAGTGACTGAATACTAGTCTCTGTGCAATCCGCCTTTCACTAAAGATATCACAGTAAACAAACGTGTACCTCTCAGGTATAGAAAGAAGCACTCACCCCAAGTGTGCAGACATGTTCAGTTCTCTGAGCAGAACTTACACTGAAGTTGGTATTGCTCTTACATCTCTCTCGGCAAAAGAGTGATAGGCAAATTTCTTTCATTAATTCCTGTATTCCAATATGAAGAACCATATAAAGATGTTCCCACAGTTGTTGCGACACAGCAGAGTCACATCGACCATACTGTTATACTTCCCCCAATGAGTTTTTTCTTGGGAAACCCACCACAAGTTGTGCGTTGTGTCTTTGCACGGGGGCTGAATAATAATCTCTGTCCAAACTGCCTTTTACTAAGGAAAATACAGAAAACACAGGTGTACCTATCACTTGTAGAAAGAACACATTTCCCATTGTGCAAATATGTTCTCTTCTCTGAGCACATCTTATACAGAACCAGCTGTTTCTGTTGCAGCTTTCCTGGCAAAAGAGTGGTAGTAATCAATTTTCTTCCATTCATTTCTATGGACCACTATGAAGTCACATACACAATTGTTTCCACACTTGTTTATACACAAATGAATCATTTCTAAGTTTCAGTTTTGCTTCTCCCAAGAAATCTTTCTTGGGTAACACACCACAAGGTGTGGGGTGTTTCTTTGCACAGGGATAAAAAAATGATCTGTGTGCAAGCTGCTATTCACTGAGAAAAATACAGAAAACCAACGTGTACCTCTCACATATAGAAAGAAGCACACATTCCCCAGTGATCAGATAGATAGGTTCATTTCTCAGAGCAGAACTTATACTGATGTTGGTATAACTCTTGCAGGTTTCCTGTCCAGAGAGTGCTAGCAAGATCTTTCCTACCATTTATACCTATGGGCCAATATGAAGTAACACAGAAAGTAGTTTCACCCTTATTTGCACACACGAGTCATGTCTTATATTTACTTATACTTGTACCATAGAATTCTTTCTTAAGAAACATACCACAAGGTGTGTGGTGTTTCATTGCAGTGACTGAATAGTAGTCTCTGTGCAATCCGCCTTTCACTAAGGAAATCCCAGGAAACAAACCTGTACCTCTCAGGTATGGAAAGAAGCACTCACTCACAGATGTGCAGACATGTTCAGCTCTTTAAGCAGAACTTATACTGAAGTTGGTACTGCTCTTATATATCTCTGTGCAAAAGAGTGATTGCAAATTCTTTTCAGTCATTCCTGTATTCCTATATGAATAACCACAGAAAGATGTATGCCCAGCTTTTGCAACACAGCAGAGTGACATCGAAGGTATTGTTATATTTCCCCCAATGAGTTTTTTCTTGGGAAGCCCACCACAAGTTTTGTGGTGTTTCTTGGTACAGGGGCTGAATAATGATCTCTGTACAAACTGCCTTTCACTAAAGAAAACACAGGTGTACCTCTCACTTATAGAAAGAAGAACACATTTCCCATTGTGCAAATATGTTCTTTTCTCTGAGCACATGATATACTGAAGCTGGTGTTGCTCTTGTAGCTTTCCTAGCAAAACAGTGGTAGTAATCAATTTTCTTCCATTCATTTCTATAGACCACTATGAGGCAACATATACAATTGTTTCCACACAAATGAATGATTTCTGATGTTCAGTTTTCCTTCTCCCCGGGAAGTCTTTCTTGGGTAACACACCACAAGTTTTGGTGTGTTTCTTTACCCAGGGACTGAAAAATGATGTGCGTGGAAGCTGCTATTCACTGTGAAAAATAGAGAAAACCAACGTGTACCTCTCACATGTAGAAAGAAGCACACATTCCTCAGTGATCAGATAGGTTCATTTATCAGAGTAAAACTTATACTGATGTTGGTATAACTCTTGCAGTTTTCCTGGCAAAAGAGTGCTAGTAAGATCTTTCCTACCATTTACACCTATGGGCCCATGTGAAGCAACACATAAAGCAGTTTCACCCTTATTTCCACACACCAGAGTCATGTCTTATGCTCCCTAATCCTTCCACCATGGAATTTTTTCTTTGGAAACATACCACAAGGTGTGGGAAGTTTCATTGCAGTGACTGAATAGTAGTTTCTGTGCAATTGGCCTTTCACTAAGGAATTCACAGTAAACAAACATGTACCTCTCAGAAAGAGGCACTTACCCCCAAGTGTGCAGACATGTTCAGTTCTCAGAGCAGAACTGATACTAATGTTGGTATTGCTCTTACATCTCTCTGGGCCAAAGAGTGATAGGCAAATTCCTTTCATTCATTCCTGTATTCCAATGTGAAGAATCACATAAAGATCTTTCCACAGTTGTTGCGACATGGCAAAGTCACTTGAAACGTACTGTTATACTTCCCCCAATGAGTTTTGTTCTTGGGAAGCCCATGACAAGTTGTGGGTTGTTTCTTTGCACAGGGGCTGAATAATCATCTCTGTGCAAAGTGACTTAAACTAAGGAAAATACAGAAAACACATGTTTACCTCTCAGTTATAGAAAGAAGAACACATCCCCCATTGTGTAAATATGATCTGTTCTCTGAACACATGTTATACTGAAACTGGTATTGCTCTTGCAGCTTTCCTGGCAAAAGAGTGGTAGTAATCAATTTTCTTCCATTCATTTCTATGGACCACTATAAAGCAACATACACAATTGTTTCCATACTAATGAATCATTTCTAGCGTTCAGTTTTTCTTCTCCCAGGGAAATCTTTCCTGG
The DNA here is from genome assembly GCA_004365215.1 of Cuniculus paca. NCBI lineage: Eukaryota > Metazoa > Chordata > Mammalia > Rodentia > Cuniculidae > Cuniculus > Cuniculus paca. Next base: position 44,974 of record RJWT010001146.1, read on the forward strand.
GAAACACACCACAAGTTGTGAGGTGTTTGTTTGCTGAGGGATAGAAAAATTATCTGTGCAAGCTGCTATTCACTAAGAGAAATACAGAAAACCAACGTGTACCTCTCACGTTGAAAGAATCACACATTCCCCAGTGATCACATAGGTTCATGTCTCTTACCAGAACTTATACTGAAAGAATCACACATTCCCCAGTGATCACATAGGTTCATGTCTCTTACCAGAACTTATACTGAAGTTGGTATAACTCTTGCAGGTATCCCCGTAAAAGAGTGCTAGTAAGATCTTTCCTACCATTTATACCTATGGGACAATATGAATCAACACATAAAGCTGTTTTGCCCTTATTTCCACACACCAGAGTTATGTCTTATATTCTATTATACTTCTACAGTGGAATTCTTTCTGTGGAAACATACCACAAGGTGTGGGGTGTTTCACTGCAGTGAGTGAATAGTAGTCTGTGTGCAATCGGCCTTTCACTAAGGAAATCACAGTAAACAAACATGTACCTCTCAGCTCTAGAAAGAATCACTCCCAAGTGTGCTGACATGTTTAGTTCTCTAAGCAGAACTTATACTGAAGTTCATATTGGTGTTACACCTCTCTGGGAAAAAGAGTGATAGGCCAATTCCTTTCATTCATTCCTGTAATCCAGTATGAAGAACCATACCCTACTGAGTGTGCAGACATGTTTAGTTCTCTGTGCAGACCTTACTCTGAAGTTGGTATAGCTGTTGTAACTATGCTGGGAAAAGAGTTGTAAGCTATTTACTTCATTTATTCTTATATGCCAATATTTAGAAACAGATAGAGTTTCACACTTGTTTCCACACAGCAGAATCTTTTCTAACATTCAGTTATACTTCTTCATTTTAGTTCTTTCCTTGGGAACACGCCACATGTTGTGGAAATTTTTGTTGCACATGCACTGAATAGTGGTCTCTGTGCAAACTGCCTTTCTCTAAGAAAATTCAGAAAACAAATGTGTACCTCTCAGGTAAGAATGAAGAACACATTTCCCAGTGTTCAGGTATATTCATTTCTCTGAGTAGAACTTAGCCTGAATGCAGTATTTCTCTTTCAGCTTTCCTGGCAAGACTGCTAGTAAGCCTTTTCTTTCCATTCATTTCTATGGGTCAATATGAAGCAACACACAAATTTCTTTTCACACTTATTTCCACACAGCAGAATCATTTTGACCATTTAGTTTTACTTCTGCCAAGGAGTTCTTTCTTGGGATACAAACCACAAGCTATGCAGTGTTTTATTTCCCTGGGAATGAATAGTCATCTTTGTGTAAACTGCCTTTCACTACAGAAAATACAGAAAACAAACATGTATCGCTCACATATAGAGAGAAGCACACACTCTCCACTGGGCAGATATGTTGAGTTATCAGGGCACAGCTCATACTAAAGGTGGTAGAGCTGTAGCAGCTTTTTTTCTAAAGAGAGATAATAGGTCATTTCCTTCCATTCATTCTTATGGGATAATATGAGGCAACACCTAAAGTTGTTTTGACACTTATTTGCACAAAGCAGAGTGATTTCTAACGTTCACTTATACTTCTCTAATCAAGTTCTTTCTTGGGAAACACCACAAGTTTGGGCTATTTCATTGCCTAGGAACTGTATCATCATCTCTGTACAAACTGCCTTTATTAAGTATAAGAAAATGAAAGTGTACCTCTCATGTAAAGAAAGAAGCACACACTTGCCAGTAGGCAGATATGTTGAGGTCTCGGAACAGAACTTATAGTGATGTTCGTATAGCTGTTTCAGTCTTCCTGGCAAAAGAATGGTAGTAACCCATTTCCTTCTGCTCATTCCTATGGGCCCAAAGGAAGCAATACATAAAGTTGTATATATACTTACTTCCACACAGCAGAATCAATTCCAAGGTTCTGTTATATTTCTACGATGCAGTTCTTTCTTGGTAAAGACACCACAAGTTTTTTGCTGTTTCCTTGCTTCATGACTGAAATGTCAGCCATGGGTAAATTGCCTTTCACTAAGGAAATACAGAAAACAAACATGCAGGTCAGACATATATAAAGAGTCACGCACTCCCCTTTGTTCAGATATGTTATGTTCTTTGAACAGAGATGATGAAATTTGCAGTGACTTAACCCCACACCCAAAAGGCTATGAAAACTGGTGAAAAGAGAGATAGAGTCAACTAAATGATGAGCTTAAAGATAAATTGCTACTAAATTGCCCATGATGTGTCTCCTCAAACTGAGGTAGCAGATGAACTTTGGCCCTTTCCTCAGTGTTGCCTGATAGTCTGGAGAGGAGAGACAAGAAACCAGTTTTCCAGAGAACCATAGTAGCTGTCCATTGGCCTGGTTGCTAGAAGATCAAGGATCTTGGAAGACACCAAGTGTTTGTTTCCTATACTCACTTACCCTGTTACTCTCCTTTGGCAGTAATTGTTGGAGAATGGAACTGGGGTCTTCCACTTGAGCCAATAGAGCAGTCTTAACTGAAGAGATACAAAGAGGAAATAGGAGTGAGGTTATTGAGCTGTAGAAAAGCTTGCCAAAAAAAAAAAAAAACCCAAACAGTTGAAATTCAGGGAGAAAGAGTTGTTAGTGTGAGGAAACCAGGTTCCACACTGAGTCACAGCTGAGCTCCTGTGCTCTCTCAGCTGCACCAATTTACAGATGATCAGGTCTCTTCACAAGAAACACCTGCTCCACAGGCTAGAGAACACCTGAGGATGATAGGTATTTGTTAAGTTGATTGCCTGTTATATCCTACTAATTAAGGGTAAGCTCTCCCTTTCTTGTCTTGGGATTTCTTGGGGGGCATAGGCTAGAATTGGGGATGGGCAGTGGCTATGTGTGTCTATTTGAAGCAGAGTTTTACTCTGCAGTGCAGCCTGGCCTTGGGCTAACTTTGTACTCCAGGCTGGTCTGAAACTTGCTACAAACTTCTGGCCTCAGATTCCTGAGTGCTGTGATTACAGGCATGCAGCACAATGCCCAGCAATTTCCTGGGTTTCTTGATGGAAGTGCTTACTTAAAGACTGCCAGGAGAAATATAGAGGCTGCTTTTCAGTTCAACACATTCTGAGAGGATGCCTGCTGTATCTGGCACACGTTCCTAAACAATCCTGAGCAATTTCAAATACCTTAAAGATGGCAAATCTTGTTTGATTTGGTCATCTGTCCCCTCGTAGCATTTTCTTCTCAGTAGCCACGCATTCTTTAGCATGTACTTGAATAAAAATCATTGCTGCTGAGGCAGTCAGAAAGTCGCTCCTACTGAACGTTGGGAACTATCTCTGAAGTACCTTCCAGGGAACCACGATTTTCATCCTGAGGTGAATGGAATGAAGTTGGTGATCTTCTCAAAAGGAATTTATTTTGTGGTGTGGAAACAAGTTTTGAAAGAAGTTGATGTTTTGCTTTGTATTGCCCCTTAGGAAGTATTGGACGGAATTGGCTAACACTACTCTCTTCCAAAAACTGTTCAACAGCTATATCAACTTCAGTATACGTTCTGCTCAGAGAACTCATCCTATCTGAACACTGGGGCATGTGTGCTTCTTTCTATATGTGAGAGCTACAGGTTTGTTTTCAGTATTTTCCTTATTGAAAGATAGTTTGCACAGAGATGTCTGTTCAGTCCCTGTGCAAAACAACACCCCACAACTTGTGGTGTGCTTCTCACAAAAGAATTCCATGGGAGAAGTATTACTGAAGGTGTGAAATGAGTCTGTGGGTCTTTACAGCTGCTGCCACTTCTGCTGATACTAGCTAGTGTTGGTAGAGGAGGTCTGGGAGTCAAGCGGCCTCTAGCGGTGGATTCCAAGATAGCAGCTGCGGGAGAGAAGGAGCAGGATGAGGGTGCCAGAGGTGAGGTCAGCAAGGAGCAAGCAAAGCAGGGCTTTCTGCCCTCCTGAGGTGTTTCACCCTCCAGAACCCCCCAGCCACCACCGCCTACTTGGCAACATACAAGCCCACCCACTCTTTGGACAATACCAAGAGCCATGTCCTAGTCAACTAGCTGCAGCCACCAGCCCAGTGAGAGCTGTGCCATGCCCACAGGCCCAGTGCCCATCAGCAAAGCTATGCAGCTACCTCCTGACTTTTGACCAAACCAGAGGGACACTTTCTGCATCATGCTAGGACAACGAAAATTATTTATTTATTTATTTTTTTTTTATTTTGAAAAGAATACAACCAAACAAAACAAAAGAGAGTAAAGTCAATCAAAACAAGGCAATTAACATGGTACATGACTTTTAAACAGGGTAAAAAACAATCGGTAAGGCTACCATAATGCCTCTTGTTATCCGCAGTATACGTGCCCATATCATCAGGGATAAGTAAAATCAAACAAAATACAACAAACTAAAACAGTAGAAACAAAACAGAACATAACAAAACAAACAAAGCAAAACAATGTAAGCAGTTCAGAATTTCAAGATATTAGCAAAACAGCATTGGCTACCATAATATTTGTTATCTTCAGAATATTTGCCTACACCTTCAGACATATTACAATCAAACCATACAGAATAGAGTAAAATCAATCAAAACAAACAATGAAAACCATACAGGGTTTCTAAACAAGCTAACTGGACATCCTCAATGGCTGTAATTATATATTTTGTTATCTTTAAAATAGCTGTCCATGCCATCAAGTATAATAAAATCAAACAAATTGGAATAAAATGAAACTAATCAGAACAATGAAGACAATCTGAATTTCAAATCATGATAATAGATTAATAGTGGTCATTTCCTTCCCTTTTTAGATAATTCCTCCTCTTTGACTTTCCCAATATGTATTGTGCATTTTGGATCCCACTAACACCTTTAGTTTGTTATGCTATGCAGACAACACAAAATTCACCCTTGTTACTCTGGTCCATTACATCCATAAGCACTATTACCAGTTGCCTCTATCTACCTACAAGAGCCTTGAGGTTATCTTCCTTTATAGCTGAGTAGGTTTCTACCACATGAAATACCATGTGTTTCTTAACCATTCTGCAATTAATGGGCAGGCTACCCCTAATTTTTTTCTGGCTCCCTGTCACATAGGGCATTGTTCTCTCTCCTTTGACTTTCAGACTATTAATTTTCTTTCTAGCTAAATGTGTTTCTTGCATAGAGCATGTTGATAGATACTGTCTCCTGATTCACTATGCCTCTGTTTCTCTCTATTAGTACCTTCTGTCCCTCTTGCACTGTATTGTCTCTGCCATGCTATTTTACTGCCATTGGCTCCCTATTTTTCCTCTCCATTCAATCGACTGGCCCCACTTGATGGTCCTCCTCTGACATTGTTCCTGAGACCATGGTCCTTTTTCTCTCTCTCTAAAATGTCCTTTAGTAATCTTTGAGGGTTGGTTTGGTGGTCATGAATTCCTTGAGTTGTTCTTTGTCATGGAAGTATCTTGTTTCTCCATTAATTTTGAAGGAAAGTTTTGCAGGGTACATCAGTCTGGGTTGGAAGTTGTTTTCTTTCAGCACTCACATTACTTCACTCCAGCCTCTTCTTGACTTGATGGTTTGTGTTGAGAAGTCTGTTGTGATTCTGATGGGTTTTCCTTTATAGGTGATCTGTTTCTTTTCTCTGACAGCTTTTAATATTCTGTTCTTGAGTTGAATTTCTGGGACCTTGATTATTATATGTCTGGGTGTAGATTTGTTTTGGTTATGGCTAGCTGGAGTTCTATATGCCTCTCTTATTTGAATATCATTTTTTTTATGCTTGGGAAGTTTTGATAAATTATATCTGTAAATAAAGTCCTGATGTCATTTGTCTTGACACCTGCTTCTTCACCCACATTTTTAATTCTTAAATTATGCATCTTTGAGTTGTCCACCAGCTTTTGAATTGTTACTTCCTGAGACCTTGTTATTTTTAAGAGATCTTTCCTTTCACAGTCGTGGGCTGCAATCCTGTCTTCAAGCTTTGAAAGTCTTTCTTTAGTTTCCTTCATGTCAACATGCCAGCTATCGAATGAGTGTTTAATTTTTTGGATATCTCTTTGAATCTCTTTCATACATTCTAAATCTCTCTTATGCTGTTCATTCATGGTTTCCTTCATTTTCATATGCTCCTCTATTTTTTTATCTGTGTCTTCTTTAGAGATGTTTAGTATTTCTTTTATTATGGTTTTCATTTCTTCTTTTACCTGGGATAGAATTTCTGTTCTAATTTCTTTTATAGCTTCCTGAAGTTGTTTCTTCACTTTGGTTGGCATCACTTCAGTCACTTCAGGTGTGCAATTCTCGATCTCCATATTTTCCTCTTGTGGAATTGCACTGCTGGGGTTGGATGCCATAGCTTGCCCTCTCCCTCTTCGCCTTGGAATATTCTTGATTTCTTCCACCCCCGAGTAGTGTGGTCCCTGGCACCCCAGCACTGGCCACAACTTCTCCAAAGCTAGGCTGTTTGTCTTTTCTAGCCAGTGCTGGCCATGTATATCTGTTTTTTTTTATTTTAAAGAGAATAGTACACAACAAAACAAAACAGATCGAGAAAAGCAAAAGAAGACAAAATAGAGTCAAACACAAAATAGCATTTCAAAAGAGAACACTGCAAGTTATACAGGTTTTTAAGACATAACAACCGAAGAATAACAATGGTTACCCTAGTGTCTCTTGCTTTCTTCAAAATGGTTATTCATACATTTACAGACAGTAAACTCAAACAAAACAAAGTAGTATAAAACCAGATAAATGAGAATATCATTACA